>CAUYSK010109802.1:0-15769 GCA_963575035.1 Avahi laniger
TTTTTTTTTTTTTTGAGACAGAGTCTCACTCCTTTGCCCAGGCTAGAGTTAGTGCCGTGACGCCAGCCTAGCTCACAGCAGCCTCAGACTCCTGGGCTCAAGCAATCCTACTGCCTCAGCCTCCTGAGTAGCTGGGACTACAGGCATGCGCCACCATGCCCGGCTAATTTTTTCTATATAGTTTTAGTTGTCCAATTAATTTCTTTCTAATTTTAGTAGAGATGGGGTCTCGCTCTTGCTCAGGCTGGTTTCGAACTCCTGAGCTCAAACAATCCGCCCACCTCGGCCTCCCAGAGAGCTAGGATTACAGGCGTGAGCCACCGCGTCCGGCCGAAAATTATTTTCTTAATCTCTATTTGTCATATTTAAATATGCATGCAATGTATTTATGGCATTCTATGCATAAATGCATCTATGCAAGTCTAATCATATTTAGAGACATTGTGTTTTGGTATGAAAGCACTAGATTGCCAATCTATACATTTGCAGTGTTGTGCCTACCTATACTTATAAAGCTTTAGACAAATCATTTACTGTATTCACATAATCATTTACTGTATTGCTGTTGCTTCTTAAAAAATTTAATGCTTTAAAACAGCACAAGTTTATTAGTAGACATTTCTAGAGATCAGAAGTCTGAGCTAGACTTGACTGGGCTACGAATCAAGGTGTTGCCAGGGCTAATTTCCTTCTGGAAGCTCTTTCCTTTCCCAGCTTTTCTGCTGCCTTCTCTTTGTGGCTCATAACCCTTTTCCCCCTCTTCAGAGACAGCAATGGCCAGACAAGTCTTTTTCATCACTCTAACATCAACTCTTCTGCCTCTTTCTTTCACTTAAAAGGACCTTTATGATGATATTGGGTCCTCCTGGGTAATCTAGGATAATCTCCCTATGTCAAGATCCTTAGCATAACCACATGTGCAAAGTCCTTTTTACCGTGTAAGATAATATTTTCTTACAACCAACTTACAATGGGGTGGGGGCATTAATCTATCTACCACATATGCCTTCTCTATATCTTTTTTCTCATTTGAAAAAATGGTATAGGCTCTTCAACATTGAGAGTAAAATGCCACATGTATATAAATATATACCCTTTTTCTTTGTGGCCCTCAGGAGATTAAAATGTGCCAAGTCCTGTCAGTACCTGGCCACAGGCAAGATAGAAGCCGGCTGGAAAATTTCGGGTGTTGTATATGTGTTTTTGTTTCTTTCTCAGGGAAAAGCTGAGATCTGGAGATTATCTCCTCTTCACTCTGCACTAATCCGGGAAGATAATCTGTAGCAAATGCTGTACTCTCGTTCAGGTAGCACACCGTGAACCTGGGGATAGCTGCTCGATGTGCGCTCATTTAGAAACTGTGTCTTTTTCCCTGTGGTCTTGGAAGACTCAGGAATGAAGAGCCACACCAACTCTAAAAGCTAGCTGATTTAGGGGCCAGGCCGTTTAGTGGGGGCTGGAAAAGTTTATATGTTTGATGTATATTCAAACTCTTTCCAAACAAAATCTACAGATTTGGCTTTACTGCTGCAGCAAGTCTGGGGAGAAGGCACAGAAAGTACCCACACTTCCATTTAGGCTCACGGAGGTCTATTGTTTATCTGCCCCTATTGACTCTCAGATGGAGGCTAATCAGAAGCCCAACTCCCAGTTGAAACTATGAGCTGGACACTGTAGCTCATTCTCTGGCTCATGGACTGAGCACACTGAGCTGTGTGCAACGGCTCACAGAAGTGCTCATCAGCCCATTTTAAAACCATCTTTTTGTTCTCTGAGGTTCAGGGAAACTCTCAAATGCCAAGTCCCTTTCACTCCTAGAGCTAAGTGACTTAAGAGTCTAATGCTCCAGGGAAAACCGTAAAAGTTGGACTACTACATGTGTGGTCCAAACCCTTTACTCCTCAGTGAGAATCTGGGAATTGAGGGTTCCTTCCCAGTAGCAAGGTGTTGAGTCTGGGGTTGGGTGTGTGCACAAGTGTTTCTCAGCTTGTTCTATCCACTTTGACGTGGACATATTTTTTTTCTCAGTTGTCTGGTATGTAGACTACTTTCTGGCTATTTCTCAGAGGGAATTTAGTCACGTGTAGATGTTTATTCAGTGAGTCTGTGAGACGAGAGAAAGTCTTGAGCCTCCTATTCTGCCATCTAATTGACATCAACCCCTCCACCCCAACCCTGGGTACTATTATTATTTTCATTTTAAAGACTAAGAAATTGAAGCCAGAGAGTTTAGAAAACTTGGACAAATTTGCATTCTAGTGGATGATACAGTCAGAATTGTAACACATGTAGTCTGTCTTCAGAGCCTTATTCTTAACAGCCTTTTTCATTGTTGCTGGAATAGCAGGGTTAAGGAAGACCACACAGCATCCAATCTTAATTTTGATTTATGATTCTTATCAGAGAACGCCATGACCTAGCCTTGACAGTTAAATGAAAAGGGTATAGAATGTTAAGCATTGCTCTTTTGCATATAATCAGTAGACTGAAGGATAGAATATGACTGTGAAATCTCTGGTCTTCCTCAATTGTCTAAATGAATTCAGAATAAATCAAGAACATATTGACTCACTGGAAGAGATCAATAGCAACTACACAGTGGAGATTACACCATTCAGCAACCCATGTTACATCAATATCAGCAGAAAGTGTTAGACAATGCTTTACACTATCTCATACCTGTTCTTTTGTGATCCTAGAACTGCTCTTTAACCAAATCATCTGGGAACATGAAGTCAGCAGAGACGGTAAACAGCAAACACAGTCTCTATCAGCAGATGACTTCATGTCATGTGCTAATGTCACAGCACAATTAGGAAAATGAACAGTGCTAAAACACAAATCTGATGAAATTGGATTCAAAAATAAAATCCAAATAGATGCTTTGTCTGAGTACTTTTGGATAATTGAATACACATGTTCATTTCTAAGAGAAAGACTTACAGAAATATAATTAAGAAAAATCATTTAAACATACTGGTTCAAGGTGGACACAAGATAAGATGACAATAGATGATTAATACCAGTAACATTTAAGGAAGAAAAGCCACAAATCACTAGTACCTGACCTGACTTAGCAAAGCAGAGAAGTTATTTTTAATGGTTCAATAATATTCCATTATACGGATACCACATTTTGTTTATCCATTTGTTAGTTGATGGGCATTTGATTCTTTTTTCACTTTCTATGTATTATAAATAACATTTTTTTAAACATTTGTGTCCAAATTATCTTATGTTGCTAGAATTTTCATTTAGTTCTTTGGGGCATATACCTAGGAGCAGAATTACTGGGTCATAAAGTAACTGGATCTTTGATTAATTTTTTGAGGAACTGCTGAAATGTTTTCTAAAGTGGTTGTGCCATTTTACACTCCCACCATCAATGTATGGGTATTCCAATTTCTCAATATCCCTGCCAACATTTGTTACTGTCTGTTCTTTCATTATGTCCACCAACGTGTTTGTAAAGTTGACTGTCTCAAGGTATTGATTTGCATTTTCCTAATGACTAGTGATGTTGAACATATATTTATTTGTGTGTTTATTGGCCATCTGTATATATTCATTGGAGAAATATATGTTTATTCCTTTGACCATTTTTAAGATTTGTTTATTTGTCTTTTTACTGTTAAGTTTTTGTCTTTTATTGTTGTCCACATGATCTCATTATTAAAATTTCCCTTTGTAGAAATTGCTTTTTGGAGGAGCATCAAAATAGGACAAAAATATTTTGATAGTCTGAGGGAGTCTATCCACATTTCTTCTCTCCAGACTTTGTCACCAGATTTCCAATTGTATTTCCTTCAAGTTCTCTGATCTTTAAATCAATTTATTAACCCCTGGCTATTAATCAGTATGATTTTATATCTCTGGTCATCTTGCCATTTTGTTATTTGCTTTCTATATGTCTTAGATATTTTTGTCCCTTTATTCCTCTGTTACTGCCTACTTTTGTGTTAAGTAGATGTTCTCTAGTGAACCATTTAATTCCATTGCCTTTTCTTTGTGAGTGTGTGTGTGTGTGTTTGGTGTGTTTAGCTATTTCCTTACCAGTTGCTCTGAGGACTAAAATTAGCATCTTAATTTATAATAATCTATTTTGGATTAATAGCAAATTAATTTCAACAGTATTAAACATTTTTTCCCTTATGTAGCGCCATTTCCTCCCTCCTCCTCTCATGAAATGGTATAGTCCTGCAAATTATATCTTTATATATTGTATGGTATTTTAGTCCATTTTATGTTGCTAGCATAAAATACATGAGACTGGATAATTTATAAAGTAAAGAAGTTTATTTAGCTCACAGTTTTACAGGTTCAGAAGTTCAAGCGCATAGTCTTGGCTTCTCGCAAGAGTTTTCAAGCTGTATCACAATGTGGCACAGAAGGTCTAAGGGGAAATAAACACTTGGGAAGAGGGGAAAACTTTAGGGGTGTCCTTGCTTTATAACAATTCCCTCTCTTTGGAACTAATCCATTCCCATGAGAACTAATTCAGTCTAGCAAGAGAAAGAACTCACTCTCTACCTATAGAACTCACTCTCTCACCAAGCCATGCTTGAGGGATTTACATCTATAACCTAACACCTTCCACTAAGCCCCATCTCCCAACAACACCACATTGAGAATCAAATTTCAACATGAGTTTTGGAGGGGACAAACAAACCATATCCAAACCATAGCATGTGCCCAACATGGATTAATGTTTGCTACAGTATTAAATGGTCTCTTAAATTAAGTAGGAGAAATAAGTTACACCTAAAACATCCATTTATGTTGGTTGTTTATATTTATCAATGTAGTCATCTTTACTGGTGCTTTTTTTTATTTCTTCATATGGATTCAAGTTACTGTCCAATTTCCTGTCATTTCAACATTTCATCCTTAGGAACTAACTATATTATTTCTTATAGGAGGTGTTTGCTAGTGACAAATTGCCTCTCTTTTTTTCTTTGTTTTTTGTATTGGAATGTCATAACTTTCTTTGTTTTTTGAAGGGCAGTTTTGCTGAGCATAAGACTTCTTTGATTTCAGTCTTTTCTTTTAGCCCTTTAAATATATCAACCCATTGCCTCTGGCCTCCATGTTTTCTGATGAGAAACCATCTGTCATTCTTACTCCGGCTCCCGGTACTTGAAGAGTCACTATTTTCTTGTTGCTTTCAAGACTCTCTCTTTGGCATTGGTTTACAACAGTTTGATTATAATGTGTCTAGGTATGGATCTCTTTGGGTGTTTTCTACTTGGATTTTGTTACACTTTTTAGATGTGTGGATTAATGGTCTTCATCATATTTGTTGGGGCCATTATTGTTTTCAAATACATTTCCAACCACTTTCTCTCTCCCCCCTCCTTCTGGGACATTACGCATATGTTAGTATACATAATTATTTCCCAAATTTCTGTAGGCTCTGTTCATTTATCTTCACTCTTTTATTTTCTGTTTCTCAGACTGATAATCTCAATTGACCCATATTCACGTTTGCACATTTTTATTCTGCATGCTCAAATTTGCTGTTGAATCCCTACCATGCATGTTTCATCTTAAATATCATATTTTTTAACTACCAAATTTCTATTTGGTTCTTGTTTCTATCATTTCCATCTCTTTATTTATATTATATATTTGGCAAGACATCATTTTCATACTTTTCTTTATTTCCTCAGAAATGGTTTCCTTTAGTTCAACAATTTCAAATAGTTAATTCAAAGTTTTTGTTTAGTAAGTTCAACGTCTTAGTTTTCTCAGAGAAAATTTGTATTTAATCTCCATTATCCCTTTGTTTATTTTCAGATGTAATAATTTTTATTGAAAGATGGACATGTTAAATAATATAATAAAGCATGTTTGAAAATCAAATTCTCTCTGCTTTGCAAGATTTGTTTTTTGTTGCTGTTTGATGTTGTTGTTATTTGTTTAGAGATTTTTCTGAACTAATTCTGTTACATTTGTATTCATTGTCATATGTGGCCACTTAAATTTTGTTCAGTTAGCTTAGTGGTTCGCTAATGACTGGACCAAGGTTTTCATAAACACCTGGGACCAATAAGTCTTCCAGTATTTGTTGACTTTGTTGAGGGTCTCTTGAGTTTGAATTATAGCACATCAACATTCAACCAGGTAGTTGACAATTACGTTCTAACCTTCATTTCTTGCTTATGTGGATTCTCAAGGTTTACCCAGAAATTAGAGCACAGATAGCTCAGGATATGTGCACAGCCCTGTGCATGCATGTGTGTGGTCTTTTAGATTCTCAAGAATATATCAGCATTTTTCAAAGCCCCTGTGAGTATCTCATTCTCCAGATTTTCCTTTTAAGCTTTTTGATTAACTATTGTTTGCCCCAAGTATTATCACTGTCTCAAGTATCTATAAAGTTAAACAATTATCTGTATTTTTTTTTTGAAACATAGTCCCACTCTGTTGACTGAACTGGAGAGCAGCGACATCATCATAGCTCACTGCAACCTCAAACTCCTGGGCTCAAGTGATCCTTCTACTTCATGTGGCTGAGTAGCTGGACTACAGGTGCACACCACCATGCCTGGCTAATTTTAAAATTTTTTGTAAAGTGGGGTCTTGCTATGTTGGTCAGGCTGGTCTCAAAATCCTGGCCTCAAGCAATACTCTCATTTTGGCCTCCCCAAATGCTAGGATTACAGGCATGAGCCACTTCATCCAGCCTATTTTGTTTTTGACAAACAACTCAGGGCAAAGACTATCTGTACCAGATGAGCTCCAAGCCAGGTCAGAAAAAATCAGCTTTATGAGTGGGGTGTATTCCAATGAATCAACAGATAGGTTAAATAACAAAAAATTTCCAGAAATGTGACTTTGAAGGACTTCCAGCTGCATTCTGCGTCCTTCATTGGTTGCCAGGATTTTTATGCTGGATTGTACAATATTGATTTACAAGGCTCCCGAGGAAATCAAGGAGAAAAGGGAACAATACAACTTACAATTCCATAAAACTCACTGTTCATAGTAAGATTCAGTTGTGTTTGTTGTGTTAATCTGCTTCCCAGGTTTATGAAAACCTTAGGATAATTTCCAGAGTTCAAAGAAAATGGTGATTGTGATGATTTTTGCAAGTATTCTCATTGTTTTTATGAAGGATAAAGTTTTTGGAGGCCCTTGCTACACCATTGAACTGACAACCTCTATATACAGAAGTTTATGATTATACTTTTAATGTTAATAATATTAAGGTGCCTACGTTGTCAAATGCACCAAGATAGGATTGACGCATACTATATACCATCTCAAACTGAAAACCACATACTTCGAAATTTAAAACACCCCATGTAAGAACACAAAGAGTCAGCATTTATAGTTTGTGGATCATAATGATGGTTTGTGTTTGAATAAAAAGAATTGTTTAAAATAAATGTTGGCTTGTTTAAAGGATGGAATTTTTGAGGAATTGAAAACAGGTGAGCAAGTAAAATAATAAAATATACTTTGGAGTTTCAAATAAGCAAAATAACTTTGTTTGCTTTTATGTTAAGAGTATAAAGAGTATGTGTTTTGAAAATCACAGGTGGTAGATAAAAGAACCACTATATAACTATTAACTTGGCAAGTAAGTTATTTTGTGGGCTGTAATTGATTATAAAATAAATCAAGAAGATAAGCAAAAGGGCAACAAATATATATATGTTGCCCTTTTCCTTAAATACACACACACACACAGAAAAAGAGAAAAAGAGAGAGAAACTGTTAGTAAGCAGAACAGCTTTTTGGTTAGAAAAGGATGTTTTCTGGAGGAAGATAGGCTGTACAAATAGCTTTCATAGATTTTTTTTTGAGTCAGTTTAAATAAATAATACATAATGAAAGTACTTACTGAGAACAGACTATGTGTTAACACTATGATTTGATTGTGAAATATGGCCCATGTGGTCCAGGAAAAAAGAATATGAAAAAATTATACAAATATAAATAAGTATGATATATACACAAAATACATATGTATGTATATACTAATCACATCCTTTTAGTCTGTATTTTTCATGCTTTGGTATCTCGGGGCCTTCTGCAAATGTGCTTTTCGTATGTAAACCAACCAATCCTGAGCCCATATCCCCAACTACCTCCTTTACTGAGCTGTTATAGTCTGGGCTGTTACCCTTCCCTATTCACTCTAGGGCCAGGCATCAGACGGATAGGGATAGATAGACCCTACGCTCCCGAGCTCATGAATATTCTTCTAGCTAGTCAATCCTAAGCTTGGGTACCCTGCCTATTCATTCCTTCCCACAATACCACAATAAAGGAGCTTGCACCTCTTTTCTTCTCACTTACTCGGCTACCTAACTGACCCTTGTACTTCCTCTCGTGGCCCAGTGTGGTGTGGAGTGTATCCTATCTCTAGGAAACTGTCACTGAAAACTTCTTCTTTTTGACAGTCAGTTCTGTGTCTGTGTATCTTACCATACCTGATGTTTTCTAAAAAATTACTGCGCACCCTTAAAATTTTATATATATACATATGTATTTTTTTTGCTATATGTAAATTGTATATAATACCATAGGTCAATAAATAAGATATCAAAGATCAAAATTGAGATCCTTAGCTTGGGGTACATTATTTGTTCACTTTGAGTATCCATATTGCAGCTGAAGCTTCCCATGTTTGCATTTGATATATGTTTGTCCTTTGAAAAAATCACACACATTCTTTGTCAAAAAGAACTCTTAAACATTTGGTGTTTATTGATATCTATTTCCATTGGAGAAGACTTAATAAAGGATACGGATGGTACATGATTTTTCTTGTGTCATTCAGTTGTTTATATTTTAAAAGAAACTTATGCTGAGTCACCTTGCTGGAAGACCTAAATAATGAAAAAGGTACCTGTGACAGAATCCTTACCCTTGGAGCTGTCATCAGGACATGAGGCAAGAATCCAAGTTATCGAATAGGACATGATACCTGCAAAAGGAGAGGTATAATATGCTGGGAGGGGTCAGACATTCTCCAACTAGGAAGAATCAGGAGAGGGAACAATTAGAAATTATGATTTGAAAACAATTTTGAATAAAGAGCTAAACCTTGACAGGCAGAGCAATAGACACAGTGGCAGTAATGTGATCAAGACTGAGAAGACAGAAAATGTGGATACAGGCTAATTATGCTACAGGCTTACTAGAAATTGTCAATGCTAAAAGAGAATTGGAAGATGACTTCTGAAACAGGATAAACTGAAGAGAGCCTTTAAATTCATAGAAAGCTGTGCGAAGTTAAGAAAAATATCTTCACGTGATTATTGCTCTACGGATGATCAAATCTCACCCTGTTTGATTGTTACGCTAGAAATTTATGGCATACTGATGGCATTCAGGACATCATTACCTTTTCCTTGAGCCATCATGAACTTTGCTGTGGAGTTTTGCAGGTCAGATTCCCCGGGGGATAGACTTTGGGGTGGAGATTAGGGCAGGAAGTAAATGAGCAATGCTCTTGAGCTCAATACCCATGGAACGTAATGAAAGGAAGCAGAATTGGGCAGAAAAACAAGTTGAGCAGCAATACAGTCTCCAGGAAATTCTCAGCTGACCTTGCAGGGAGATCTGATAATGGAATTACTCTCAGAACCATCCCCAGCTGGGGTTAAAGTGCCAGGCTTTAATACTCCTGGGTCAACCAGTCACTAAATACTGGCTGCCCCAAGAAGTCATGATCTCAGTGAGGCGGTTCTCTTTAGCTAAGGAAATTCCTAAGCGAGGCTAACACTTCAGGGCTGCCTGACATTGGCACTCACAGGGACTGGGATAACTTGTCCTGCTTTCCTAACGGGGGATCTAAACAGTACAAAACAGCACCTACCACACAGTGTCCTCCATTCCAATTCTGAGCCCAGCCACGCGATAGGATTTGGCCCATAGACGTTTGTAAACGTGACAAAAACAGAAGTTGGAAAAGCACTTCAATGACTGAGTTTGACCTCTGGTTTCTCCTACTCTGCAATTAGTGTGAGAGCATGCCTGGGCTTGCATGCTAGAGATAAAAGAACGGCTGATCCAAGTGCTGCGAGCCATCCCAGCCGACACCATCCCGTATCAGCAGTCACCCAGCCGATCCCCCAGGCATGTGTGTGAGCCAAGATCTACACAGCCACCTACACGACCCGCGGCAGATGACTGCATGTTCATTACTGTGTGCCAACGAGACTTTGTGGTTGTTGTTATTCAGCGTTATTATTGCAGTAAATAACTAATATATTAGGTAAGTATAAAATATTATAATGATAAACTACACTGCAAAACACATTTTGATATTAACAGTTCTCTATAAATGAGTTTATGGCTTATATACCATTTCAAAGAGAGTCTTGTAAGCAGTAATATGACTCAGTAATGGATCTGTGGATATTTGACGATGGCAGGTGGGGACAAAAAGTATTATAACTTGTCCAAACAGGAGGTGTGCACTGCAGCGTACCTGCTTCATATTTCTTCCTGGATAAAGCTCCAGGAATACGTTAAATCAGCAGGCAGTCAAGTGTAAAGAATAGCACATAGATTAGAAAAAAGTTATTTCTTAAAGAGTCCTACATTTTTGTCTTGAGGAAACACCAAGTTCATTCAATTAATTCTCAGGACTACATTTTATATTTTACATTGTATATTTCTGAATTTTCTAAAGGAATTAGATTTCAGGCTTTCTAGACATTTAGTTAACTATTAAGTGGAAAAATTATATTATTCCAGTTATTATTATTCTTTTAATTAGAATGTCAGATTTATTTATTCTAGATTGGGTAAAATACATGACAGAAGGTTGAGAAGTGTCATAGCTTGAAAGGAAATCAGAAAGCTAGTTTCAAGGACCATGTTTTATAATTCAATATGTATTACTAAATTAAAGAAAAATCAGTCAAGGCCAAAGTGTCTATCATCATTTCATATTTGTATAGCTAATAACTATCGGTTATACTTATAATTACATTACTTTGTTCCTTACCAAATTCTAATACGAAAAGGATGATTTTAATTCTCTTATTAATTTCAATGGAGGGCAGTAGTGATCAAATGACTTGTGTATTTATGAATTCTTTTACAGAAACTAAAATTATATAACAATAGTCTGGTTTATTCTTCAGTTTTAGTGATTTTGACTATTGAATATTAAATTAGCCCACAGTCTTCCATTCAGGTATATAACTAAAGTATTATTTAATGTTTCAAGGTATTATTTCTATCACAAAAAACAGTTTATCCAAATGAGATGCTCAAGATTCCTTTCTACAGTCCTCCTAGAACTTCTTTTTTTTCCCTAACCTGTTCAACCTTACATTAGTAGATGCAATTTCTTAAAACAGCCATATTTATGTAAACCTCAGGCACCAATATTAAGATATGGGAGAAAGCCACATTTCTTTAACATAAAGATTCCATTTATCCTCAACTCTTTTATGGTTAATAGAGTCCAGTACTGTAAACTATTTTTTGGAAGCTTTTAATGATAATGGTTGTGAAAATGATTACAACAATCATGATCTTTTAGCAGACCACTTAATATAATTGACAATTATACCAAATGAGAAGTTCTCATTGCCCCAAATAAGAAAAAGAAATAGTCTGTGGTTATAATTTCTTTTTTTTAAAAAAAGAAGGCCAATTGATCAGTCACATAATGGTGTCAGAAGCACTTTTTTTTTTAAAGCATTGGTTTTAAAAAGATGAACACTCTAATATTTGCTAAGTAGTAACAATTATTATATAGTGTAAAAAGCAGCTAAATACTGAATTTTCAGTATTGGGTTTGTGCTCTGGCATTAACATTTACTGGGCACATTTAAATTCGATGAGTAACTTTTCTTTCTTTGTAAAATTAAAAAAAGCCTAATCCCAAGAATTATGGCCAAAATTGATTATAGAATATTTTATGAAGTATAAAATACAATAAATATACATTTATACACATATATAAGTATTTGTGTATGTGTGTGTATATATAGCTTTATATAAATCTTTTACTTTGGTAATGTTATAGGCAATTAAGAAAATAGCTATCATTTTTGTGATCTGGAAGCCTTCATCTCAGGGTTAGCTATTGACTATAAGTCTGGGGAATTACTGAAATAAATAGGCTATAAAAAAGATCCAAACTTTTTAATGAAGCCCTGTGTAGGCTGGGTCTCCTACCTCCCCAGCCTCACTTTTTGCCACTCTATGCTCCAGTTGGGTCCTCGAGTTCATCAAGCTGATTGCAATGCCTAGCCTTTCAAACGTCAGGTGTATGGGGTCCTTTTCAGTCCTTGGGTTTTAGCTTGAAGCATCAACTCCTTAGAGAAGCCTTCTCTGACACCCTGATCTAAATATCTTCTAGCATCTCATATTTTTCTTATTCACAGTACTACTTATTGTAATTCATAATTCTTTGCTTTTTATTACCTCTGTCTTCCACCGAATCTATATATTTATTTTTACAACAGTAGCCACCAGTATATTACCCAGTACATAATAGATGTTCATTAAATATTTGGAGAATGATTGAGAAAAGAAAAAAGAAAGGATTAAATGAAGGAATAAATAAAGACGAAGGATAGAAAATTTTCCAAAATCAACACTAAGTCAAACAATTGCTATAATATTTACAAATCTGTTCTTTTCCAGAAAACAATTCACAGAGATTTGAAGTGTAAAAGAAAAGAGATGTAAACCAATACATGTAATTTTTACTTGGGTTGAAAAGAAGAGATTTCGAGGTCAAACTGATCTCAGAACCATGTTACTTCAGTAATCACCTCTTTGGAGAGCTCGTTGTAAACTCCCCTAGCAGTGTGGTGTTCACTTAGTCTACCTTGCCTGTTTGAATACATCTACTCAGTTAATCCTTCAACCATATCACAGTCACCGAATCATTCCCAACTCATGAACCTTAGCATTTTGTCACCATAAGTCAATGTCCACATGTCCTTCTCTATTTGATCAGCTTGGATTCATTTATTCATCTTTATGAACACTGTTCCTCCACCGTATACATCTGGAAAACACACACTCTATATGAGCCCATCTCTGTGCTTACTCTGAATTTGTCCCATGCAGCTGAATATTGTTGGTAAAAAGTCCACAACTTTACTGACAGTGCTCAATTTTAATTCATGTACTTTGTGGCCATGCATCTTAAATAGACCCTTAGTCATGGTTGGCAATGCTACCACACTTCCCCAATATGTTTGCTTTCTCTCTTTTCCAAAATACTTTTTCCATACCTCTTCCTCTCTCCTCAAACTTATTTACTATCTCCCTTTTCCTTATTCTCAAATGATAAACTTGCCTCATATTTTATTAAGAAAAACAAAAGTGGTCAGACTCATACTCCCTTACCTTCCCACTATGACATCTATGAACTCATCTGAATCTGTGCCTATATTCTCTGCCTTTCCTCTTTTTTCCAAGAGTAACTTAGTATTGATGATTTCTCACACTCCTATTAAAGGCTGACCTCTTCACTTATCCTATGAGTCTCATCTCTTTTCACCTTATCAAAGTTTTGCTTCTGAAATTAATTTCTTCCTTTTGCATATTGCCAACTTTTTATTCTGGAAACAGAGAAACAGAATCAAGAACATCTTATTTATAATAATCATCCTTTGACTAAATATTATCTCTAGACATACTTCTCTGCCCCACTTCATTAAAACAAAAAACAAAACAACAACAACAACAACAAAAAACTACTAGAAGAGTTGCCTGTGGCTATTGTCTTTACTTCGTGTATCAGTCAGGTCCAATCAGGGAAGTAGAACTGGTAATCTGTGTGTTTGGGGGCGTGTATTTGTTTTAGGAATTGGCTTACTCAATTATGAAAACTAATTGTCTCTAGATATCTTGGAAAATGCACTAGGAGAGGGTTATTTACAGATGTTAAGAACTCTAAAGGTACTAAGGTTGGTTGGTTGATTTTAATCTGTGAAAGAGGATGCTGGTTATACAGATCGAAAAAGAAGAATAAAGTGACGATTTAATTGTATTCTGGTGAATGATAGCCCTACATATATGGTAACAGTTGCTTAACAGAGTTCAGATCAATTGGAAATTGACTTAAATAGTAAGAGTTTCTGCTAAATAATAAGAAAGGATTTATACATTATAATTATTGTGATATTTTCTGTCTTATATTAACAATAATAATTTTAGATAACATGTGTTGAATGCCTTCTATAGACCAAGCACTATACTAAGCACTTATTACATAACCTATATAATCTAGTCCTCACAAAAACCTAATAAGGTATCCTCATGGTGTTTAGTGAAATATCCTGTGTTACTAGGATAGAAACTGCAAAGCCCACATTCAAACACAGGCCTCTCTGACTTTTGGTCCAATTCTAAAGTTTTTTCATGACTCACTGTGACATAACAGGAAATATATATTTGATTTCTGTCTCTGGTTCTTGACACAGAGCTCTTAAAACCCTTGTAATTTCCTGAGTAATATGGGTATAGAAGTGCCTTATATAGAGCTCCCAAATCCCTTGGAATTTCCTGGATAGGAGCATTTTTATTCTGATGATGTGACTTCTGGATAGCGTCAGGATGGGGGACTGGCCACCAGAAAGCTCAAGCTATGATTAGAAGCTTGAAACTTTCAGTCCCACCCCCCACATGAGACACTATTAAAACATTCCTATATTTTAGGAACTCTCAAATATTATTTGATCCATGAATCTCTTAAGTAGATCCTCTGATGTCACATGAAAACGAGTCCAGAAAATCAGCATAATTAAAGGGTAGGCTTCAATGAGATTCAAGCTTGGCAATATCTATTTCATTATTAATTAGGTAGTCTCTTTGCATATGTGATAAATTATCCATTTAAAAAGCAGTTTAAACTCAAAGAACACATTACCCACACAGTACTATAATCATTTCTGTTGAAGTAAAGGTATTATGGACTTCACTTGTGTAGTTTCCTCTCTGAACATTTCTTTAGAAATCCAGGTTATATGACGGTTAATTAATAAAAGAATGGAAATAATAAAATAATTTGGGAAATCATAATAATAGGGGAAAAGGGATAGGCGGTATTACAGCAAGGAGTCAATACTCCCTGGTTAAGAGCATTGACTTTGGAATTGGAACAATGTGAGTTCAAGTCCCAGGTCCGGCATTTGATATGTGTGCAATCTTGCACAAATAATCTTTTGTCCTTATATTTCTATATCACTGGGTTGTAAAGGGTTTAGAACAATGCTTTGCACATAGCAGGCATTCTATAACTAGTAACTGCAGGAATGTATTATTGAATTAGTTACAGGTAATGAAAAATAAATTGTGCTAGACAATTTCCACTTGTCTTTCAGATACACTTAAGACATATCCATAAATATCACCATTCCCCTAGCCAGTCTGACGGGATATCTTGTAACAGCATTCAGTAAATTTTCCTCGTTTGATTACATCATATTTGCAATCATTCATCTACTTATTTTTAAAATGCTTAACGAGGAATTACTATGTGTCAGGAATTTTTTCTAGATTCTGGTGGATATAAAGAAGAATATAACATTAGAACTTCATGCCACTTAACTCTTCTTTGTCTCTAAGGAGGTAGAATTTTATACAATAAAACAACTGCTTCTCTTTCCTTTAGCTTCTGTTTGGGATGGACAATAAGTGGTATCAGCTGCCCACCGGCGACAATAGAGGTAAGGTGAGGATGTTTATTCTGCCAGCTACCTGAACATAAAGTAGCTACATTCAGGCAACTGCTTCCTCCAGTTATTCTTGCAGACTTATGTCTGGTGACAGGTCC
>CAUYSK010109806.1:0-18265 GCA_963575035.1 Avahi laniger
TGTAGTCCCAGCTACTTGGGAGGCTGAGGCAGTAGGATCGCTTGAGCCCAGGAGTTTGAGGTTGCTGTGAGCTAGGCTGACGCCACGGCACTCGCCCCAGGCAAGAAAGTGAGACTCTGTCTCAAAAAAAAAAAAAGAAAAACATTCACTGAGTCACTACTCTGTATATAGAATGGTCCTTATCCTTGTGAGTTTTACAAATTAAGGAATGAGGTGAAGGGGCAGACATTAAACAAATAATCACTAAAATTTTGATAAAAACTTAAAAGAAGGGAAATATTATAAAAAATCAATCCATTTTATAACACATAGTTATTCCTTTTGATTTAATTGGAGGAAATAAGGTCATTGGAATACAGTTCACATTTCTGATGATCAAGCATGTAAATGAAATTTGACGGTAAAATCAGAGTTACCAGGAAAAAAAGTTGGGGAAAGAGCATTTCAGGGGGTGAAAAGCACATGGAAAAATGACTAGAAATGTTCAAATATTGGAGGAATTAAAGGACAGCTCACATGGAGGAAACAGAATAAGCCAAGGGAAGACTGCCTCAGGATTGGAAAGGAGGTGGGCACTAGATGTTTGGGCTTTGCCATACATGTGAAACACATTGGATTTTATTCTCAAATGCAGCAAAATGCCTTTTTGCGATCTAAGTTTCTTAATTTTATTCTAAATTTTGAAAAATAAAAAATGCTTACCCACGTTCCCAGAGATATGTTATATGTAAAAAATGTGCTCATAGCAATGTTTGTAAAAGAGTGAAAAATAGAAAATAAAATCTAAGTATTTATCAACAGAGTAGTTAAGCAGTTCTAAAATAGTATTATGGAACACTATTTTAAATTTTGAAAAGAATGGGTAGATGAAACCAGATCATCTGGTTTCTAATAATTCATTGGATTGACGAACATACGAATATTAAAGAACATGTAAGCCCACATATACACATACACAAACATATTTGCACATGAAAATAGACATAAAAGACACATACCATATTTTTATTAGATGTATTCTTGGGGGAAAATGGGCAGTCAGTGGTGGAGAGTAAGGAAAGAACTTCCATTTTTTATAATATATATTTACTTACAGCTTTTATGACAAAAAATGCATTCACATTTATCAGGTTAATAATAAAAAGAGCAGAAAAAATTTAAAAAGAAAATAGATTGACAAAAAATAATCTTGCAATGTTTAGAGAGTTTATGTAATAATTGTGGGGAAAGATGATTGTTGTTCAGTATTGATGCTGGAAGTGACAAACAGAAATGAAAATGTTTTTAGATATACTGTAGAAATAGAATCAACCAATAGAAGCTGGGAATGGGTCAGCTGTAGCAGACAGAAATGTCAAGAATGATATCTGCTTTCCAGAAAGAAAAAAAAATGGTGGTTGGAGATATCTCGGAATAAGGTGATGGGGACATTAGCAGGACATATTTGGAAGGAAAAGATCAAGTATTCACTTGCACATCAGTTGAGTTGGAGATGTCTGTTATTTACCCCAGTGGAGCCATCAAGTAGGCAGCAGAGAAGTCTGTTGGGGTGTTAAAAAAAGACTAGATTTTGAAAGCCACTGACCTGAGTCCATGAAGTATGTCATTTTGATGTTGTTGTTGCTATTTGGCCCAGGGATTTTATCACTAATATAATTACTTCATCACTAATATTGCTGGTGCCAATGCAAATAGTATTTCCTTTCCTTTCATGTATGTGTTTGTGCTTGTGTGTGTAGTGTGTGTGTATGTATACATGTCTGTGTTTAATCATCTAGAAATTTCCTCAGCTTAATGGTAGAAAACATCTGGCTATCAAGAAATACAGTAATGTATACTCAAAGAATGCCAACAAGAATAGCCAAACACTTTTAAGTAAAAAAAAGTTGAAATAAAAATAAAAGCTAACAATTGTGGACATTCCTATTACTTATACGTGGAAAGCACAGCCCTTTAACATTTGATTTTCCTTTCTGTGTGATTATCTAAAACAGTGTTTTCCAGACCAGCATCATTAGCACCACTTGGGTATTTACTTGAAGTTCAAATTCTTGTGCCCTATCCAAGACCCACTGAATCAGAAATCTAGGGGTTGCACCCAGCAATCTGTGTTCCAACAAGCCCTCCATGTCAATCTGATGTACCATCAAGTATGAGAATCACTGGTTTAGAAAAACTGTTACCATTTCTATGTCTTGTTTGCATAGAGCACCAGAGAATTTTAGGAATGGTTTGTTGAAGTTACGACGGGTTTGGTTACTCAGGGAGGAAATCAAAGCAAAGACTCTATTTCATTTAAGTTTAGGCAGAAGTTAACTTCCATTCTGTACACGAATTTTGATTGGCACTGACACTGACCTTTGGAAGTCTGAGGCTCCTGGCACAAATGCTTTTAATCTAGTACAGATTTTTGACCTCATCATTGACAGAAAGTTGGCATTTCTGATACACAAAGACAAGACTATCTGACCTTTTTGCATTACAACGATTGTCATGATTGGCAGGCCTTGGCCTCCCTTTTGAAGGGATGTGGCACTTGGCACCCTCAAATCATATAAAGAACCTTCATCCTGTCCTCTGTGCTTGAGCATGACAGTTGCCCCATCTGCTAATACCCTGAGATGCTGTTGTTTCAATGAGTCTGTGGATGACTACAGGCTTCTTGGTGATGACAGACAGTGTGTAGCTTGGTGGCTGCCATTCTGATGTTCTTAACTTCCAGTGATACTACTTTGACAGCCAAGACCTTTTCCTGAGCCGTGGTGAGAGTTGATTTATAGTCGGCAATGAAACAGCATTGAAATCCTTCATCTAGACTGCACAGATCACATTACCCTTGGCATCCTGCTAGGGAAATAAGACATGCAGGAGGCAATGCAGGATATAATACTTTCATCACTTGTGAAATCCAAATAGGCTAAAATATAGTGTTTTTGTCTAACCCATGCCACCTTGTTCTAATTTTAAAAAATAATTCATCATCATCATCATCATCCTTAGCCAAGTACATTGCAACATGTCGGAGAGAATATAACAAACAAGTTTCACCCTTAGGGTGCTTATGATGAATTTGAAAAATACATGCACATATGTGCACATCTACAGAGGCAGCAGCAACTCAGCTCTTGCCTATTAGTGATTTATGGGAGTGATCGAATTTTCCCATTTTACAAAAATTTGGAATTTCATATTTGATGTAAAGTAGGATCCCACTCAATCTTGTAATGTTTTCATCTAATTTACTTCTAAAACACTATGCAGGCCTATGTTATATGGGGAAAACAGAGTATGTTCATGTGCTGGAGGCAGCCCTCTGCCTATCAACTTTTATCTTCCAGAAGAAGTTTTAATCTTCTCTGTATCTCACCATCTCATAAAGGCCTCTTGTAAAACTCCCTTCCTTTCCATGACCAAAATAATCCAAACATTATTTTTCATAAAGTAGAACACTTATTAACATGGACAGAAAAGTGGCACTCAAAATGCAATTTTAACTCAAATTATAGAATTATTTGGTTTAAAGATCTTCTCTAAAAATGTTGTGGGTCCCTGAAGCCCACTGAACCACCAACAGTTGGAAACATCTCAGGTGGATACATCTATCCATACTGTTATCACAGATATTGTTTAACTCAAGTGCATCATCTGCAAATTCAGGCACATACATCCTTAGTAAAGCAAATGTATAAACCCGTATAACAAATAAGGGAAAAATGAATGATCATGGCTCTCAGCATTTATTTAACCCTCCCAATAGCTGAAAGGAAATTTGAGTAGTAGGGAAAAAGGAAATTTAGAATGCCAACTGGTTTGACACTTCACAGATACATAAATATAGAATGTTAGGGAGTTGTATAAACTGGTTAAGGAAAGCAAAAAAAGGAATGCAAAGGAAATTGCTCCATTATCAATGGTTCTTAAATTTTGTGCACTTGAGAGTCACCTGGGAAGCTTAGACCCTACTGCCCAGGCCATACCTATATCAATAAAATCATTGGCTCTAGGTCAAAACACAGGCATCAATAACTCCACATACAGCCAAGGCAAGTGTGATTGAAGAATTTCAATACACTACCTATCATTAAGTATATCTATTGCACTACCCAAAGATTCTGAAATGCAGAGTGCAGTTGAGCTATAAACCCCTTATGTAAAGTAGCAAATTGAGAAAAGAGAGAATGAAGGTAGGTATAATTTTCTAATGACTACAGACCTCACCCTTTCTGTGGGCTGACCCTCTGCCCATTTTATTCAAGCATTCTTCTTTTAAAATTTACAGCAAAATT
The DNA here is from genome assembly GCA_963575035.1 of Avahi laniger. Classification (NCBI taxonomy): domain Eukaryota; kingdom Metazoa; phylum Chordata; class Mammalia; order Primates; family Indriidae; genus Avahi; species Avahi laniger. The sequence continues at coordinate 4,287 of CAUYSK010109806.1, forward strand.
GCAATATCCATTTCAATCATAAAGTTAAACTCAAAACATTTCATTCCTGGACCATTGAAAGTTTTCACCAATTGACTTCTCTGTCCACCATTTTTCTTTCCACCTTCTACATAGATGTTGCCACCAATCCTGCCATAACCTCAACATTATCATTTTTCATCTCTGCTCAAAATTTTGAATAGCTTCTTTATCCCCATGGAATATCTGAACTCTCCACAATTATCTCACTAATTGTTTTCAATAAACATGACTGTAGTAGTTACTATGCAATAGGTATTATTCTTAGCTTTTTATAATGTCAATTTAATCTTCTTGGCAATAGTGTGAGGGAGGTATTTATATTCCTCATTTTGAATTCCTCATTTTGAAAATGAGGAAATGGAGGCTGTGTGAGCTTGAGTACTTTGCACGGTTATGAAGACCGTCAGTGGTGGTGACTGGCATTGAACTGCTGGCTCCGTAGACTGTGCTCACGTCCCCTCAGCCTTCCCTCATCTCCTCCTCCATTGTAGCCAAATTCCTCAATTACACTTGCCTTAATTTACAACCACAAAATATAAGTTCTGATTTGGGTTTTGTAAGTTCCCTCTTCTGGGTTTCCCTCTTCTCTTTTTTTTCGTATCTTCTTCCTTATCTACCTCTGAACATTTCCATCTTTGTCAGGCACTGACAGAGTTTCTGCCACAAAGGAGCCATACACAATAAAGAATCATTATGCAATAATCTCACTCTCTGAGGACCAGGTGAAATCCCACTTTCTTCAGTAACTTCTTGGTAACCCAGGTCAGAATAGATGGCTTGGTCCTGTCAAATTTATACCTCACATAGTTTAATATGGTTTATTGTTTGGCAACTAATTCTAAAAATTATGCTTGTAGGTGATATTCCATCTCTCTATTAGATAAATGACTTCAGGACAGGGAGCATTCTTTTTTTTTATTAAACAGATGTTTTGGAGGCCTATGTATCAGGCCCTTTTGCATTTTTGAAGAAAACTGTATTGAGTAAAATAAAGTACTTGTTCTCATGTAAACTACATGACCAATAGCTTATCTTTCTGCCGGTACCTATTATCATGCTTTGCAAATACTAGAAGATCTGTAAACACTTGAAAATAATAACAGTGAAAGTGAGGAAAGATTTGAGCAAAAAAGTGACAGGGATAGAAACAGAGGAGACCAACGATACTGTCAGCTACTTGAATATTGAGTGACTATTAATTACTTGTGCAAAAAAACAAAGCATTTCCTTGATTTTTTTTAATTGTCTACCATCTTCCATGACCGCATTGTTAGGATCAGAGAAGCTTTATATGCAAAAATGGATATGTAAATAATATTCATTATTTGGAGACTTTTAGGAAATAAATAATTCTGCCCTACATCTAAGGATATGGTCCCCCGTTTCACCTTCATTTAAAGGGAAATAAATTAGTTTTCTAAAATCCTGGATGTTTTGTTTAAGATTGAACCTAGTTAATTATTAATACAAGGCTCTAAAAAGAATGTGAGACTTTTGCCTGGAATTAAGTTTCTGATCTAAACACTTGAGCACTCTTTGATTATAAAATAAAATTATAGTCATTTCTAATCCTAAATAATTTGAGCCAAATAGATTTTGCATGTGATATTTATGACTCATACACTATATTCTGTAAAACTTCCCCCAAAGACTCATTAAATCTGTTTTATGTATTTTTCCCAGCCTTGCACTTTCATTAACTGGAATGAAGAGAATAAAGCCCATTTACAATGCCACCAGATCCATGCCAAGGCCCTTGCTTGACGGCTGTCTTCCTAATGAATTATATGTATTGTAAATAACTAGTACGTGCCAGCCCAAGGTTTTCATTAATTTTTCATTAATGAAATGCACCACTTAGCTTGTTTGACATTTAAGCAAGCCACATAAATTTAAACTGGAGGTCACCATAAAAAAAGCATTTGCAAGTGTCACTGAAGAAACAAGCTAGCAGCTGGTCCACCTCTTAACTCGAATCCTGCCCCAAACCATGTTCAAATTTACCACCAACAGATTAAGAGAATTGTAACAAGTAAATGATACTGTAATTAGCTGTTGATGACTGATTTGAAAGTTAGTTCGCTAAGCCACTATTAAAGAATATTTTGCATTTTTAATAATTTCACTTCATTTTTGGTCCCGAAATGGGCAAGGTAGACATTGGGTTATCTGGCAGGCATTTTGGTTGTGAACATCATACACTTTTACCATGTGTGTCAGGTTTTAAAATAAAAATGTGAATAAGGTAATGTAGTGGAAAAATAGACTCAAACTAGAAAGACACTCTGACAACAGGAAACCCATACACCTATGATCTGAAAAGCCCAAAGACTACATGCTAAAAAATTCCCAGAATAGTAAAAAAATAACTAGTCTTTAAAATACAAGGTTTGGTAAAGAATCTTCTTTCCCTTCGTCCTTGATAAACTTAGGCATTCAGCTCTCTCAAAGCATAGCAACTCATGTACTTCTAGATTCTGCTATCTAATATAGGTATAATTGTTAATATCTATCTGATCAAAATTGGCTTAGGATTCAGGTATAGCTGAGTTTACAAGGGATGTTATGTCTATCTAGAGTTCTCCCAACCTGGAGAAGGCAGAAGCCAACAGAAAATGACTACTTCTTCTCCCAGGATGTATATATTGTCCATGCAAAATAAAAGTAAAACCTATACATGATATTGCTGTACTCTCCCTCCATGTGGGTCAGGAGGTTGGGCACATTTTCAATTCCACAAACATTTAGCATGCTTATATTCTGTGCATGATACCATGTTAGGCATGGAGAATACAAACAAGTATAAGAACTGTTCCTACCTGCAAAGAGCTCATTTTAGTGGTGGAAATAGACATATAATCAGACCATGTTGGTGCAATCAGGTAGTACAGTGATAAGCGCAAGAATACAGCATTCTTACACTATTTTCTTGAATCATAAGATTAAACTAAATCCATCTCTTTTTACAAAGTAGATGCTGGTTGTGACCCTTCTCTTTGAGAGATTCTCAGTTTTGTCTTCATTTTATCAAACAAAACATTTCAAAAGTTGCTCCCAAATGGACTAGCACACTTACGCATAAACATTTTTAAATAACAATGAAAAAAGGAAATAAGAATGCACAAGCCTTGTCTAAAAGGAACAATATCCCTCTTGAAATTCTCTTGTGCCACGGCTGAACCATAGAATTTTCCTTTTATTTAATAGTTATATTCTAACCATCAATCTTCCCTCCCCAAGCATGCTTCTCTCTTCCAGAGGTTCTCCTGGATTCATCTTTATTTTCTTCCCTCTTTTGATCCATCACCATTCACTTTTTTACCTAGAATTTGTTACCTCACTTCATCCCACTTCTCAGCAACACTGCTTCAGAGAGATCGCCCTCTCCCCAGCCTCTTCTTTCCTTGCTATGCCTCAAAAGAACACACCAAAATTCTGTTTTTAGAGTACCTCCGCTAACCATTTAGTGAGGCAGACTCAATGACAACACCAATAAACCTCCTCAGAGCAGTGTCAGGGAGAGAAGAAAATAGTCCAAAGCAGTCTGCAGTGGTGATCCCCACTTAAAAAGGTGTGTGGGGGGGGGCGGAGTTTGCATGATTTAAATACAGAGCTTAGAGCAAGACTATTTAAAACCTCCACCTATTCCCAAGACATCTTTGCATCATCCACTATTTTTCTCACTCCATGCAGCCATTCTTATGCCTATTTTTGAAGTAAAATAGAAGAACAGCTCAACTCCTAGGAGATCAGGTTTTTCTTTCCAATCACCGCACCTCTTATCCAATAACTCATTACACAGATATACGTTGTCTGTAAGTCCTGCCCTTTGATCTTGACCAAGTCTCTGTTATTGAATATACCAATACCCTCTATTTTAATACTCTTCAAGGCGAGGTTCACGAAAGATGTTCCCTGCTTCAAATTTCTATCCCTTTACTGCATCATGAAGGTTCCTTTCTCCTAGCAAGTCCATCCCACTCCATCTTAAAACAGACATACAAGGCTCTTGGGCACAGGAAAGAAGTAGCAAGTAGAAATTTAAACTTATCCCATTCCTATATTATCATTTCCATCTGGACAAATATAGGTACAACGGGATTGATCTCCATTTCTTCATAACTCTTCTCCATGTTCTGATTGATAGGACTACTTAGTTCATACAATTATTAAATAGTACGTATAAAAAACTGCTGGTTTCATGTATTGAAATTAAGGCTTTTGATCAGAGAAGGTTGAGAGTTTCCTTTGGAAACCAATTATGATTAGAAATTGGACTTTTCAACACATACACACATACATATATTCTTAAAAAAATAATCTTTTTCTTCTCTCTCTTCTCTCTCTATATATATCTCTGGTTCCTCATTTTGGAATTTGGACTTGTGTCCTCATTTTCAGTGAAAGATGCCATCTGTATCTTGTTCCTCATCAAATAAAATGGGGGAGTGTGCATTTTATATCTCTCCCTTACCAGTACCCAACTAATAAAAACATCTTAATTACCTCCCAAATATGTATTGAATCCAAACTCCCTATGCCTGCCATCATAGTCTTCCTGTACACCCTCATTATCTTTCTATTGCTTTATCTAATCACTTCTTTAAACCTTGTGTTCTCAAAATGTTCATGTCATCCTCTCTGCTACCAATATAAGATTCTTCTACAATACAAATATGACCATCTCATTCTCCTGCTTAAAAATGTCCAGTGACTCCCAGGTACCTATAGAGTAAATACAAAGCTACTTAACATTATCTTTCACGATTCTGTTTCCTATATACATTATCCAAGTTTTTATTGTTTTATTGATAAAAATACTTGTACTTAGTGTACAAGTATACACTAAACAGTTTGGAATTGTCCAGAGTTCCATACTTTCTATGCCCCAAATACAATACCAATTCCTCTATATACACGCACCACTGTTGATTCCAAATTCATTGCAGATATTTACATATCTCTTTCTTTGCTAGGCCGACATTTTTGAAACCATGATTGTGACTCATTAGTGATTCATGAATTAGGATGAAAATGCACAGGACAGGACAGGGTAGGATAGAAAATAAAATTTATTACAAACAGTACAGATAAAACTGCATCATTACATTTTTCTTTCAGGACAAAGGGCAGACAGAGGAAGAGGGAGAGGGAGGTCACATACTGGGAAGTGATGTATAAATGATTTCTTACAGAGGACCATGGTAAAAAAAAAAACCTGAAAATTACTAGACTGTAAGCACATTGAGTCTAGGATCAATTTTATAAGAATTAAAATCATAACAATGTCATTCATGTATTAATATCTGCTTGGAACCAGATCCTGGCTTTGTGTGCTATAAATACGATTATTTATATCATGGCCATAATCCTGCAAAATAGAGATTATAATCCCCATTTTATAAATGAGGATACTCACTTGTATCTGTTATGGTTGATCGGTGCTATATTTAATCTCAGAGTACCATAGTCTTGAAACTCCTCTAGGAGAACTCGTGTTTTGGGTGGGTGGGGGGAAGCTGGATCATCAAAGGATTTTTACTCAATGTCTTTAAGTCTTTTCTTTGTGCTGTACCTCAGAGAGCATATGCCCCCATGTTCTTAAAATTCTCTCAGCAGCATTTTGCTTTTACTTGAGATTAAATATAGTACTGATCAACCATAGCCCAGCAGAATTCTGGACTAGATTAGCCCAAGTCTTGACACTAAACACCAAGTAGAAGAAAAGTTATGCCTATTTCTAAGAATAAAAAACTATTTACCTCACTCTACTGATCCACACAATATGTCTGGATTTCAACAACAAAATGAATCAAATGAAAAAACAAGAAAAACAGTACACTGATCACAGGTAAAGAAATTAACAAAACTGAATTCAGGTATGGGACGAATGTTGTAACCATATGACAAAAAATTGAAAATTGAAAAAGATACTAAATGAAAAGGTGCAAGATTTGCAAGATACATGGGTAACTTCAATAGAGATGTAGAAAATATAAGAAAGAATCAATTGGAAATACTGGGGGTAGTTGGGAGGGAATACCCAAACAGATAAAGAATGCATTTTAAGGTTTCATCATTACCCTGACACAGCCAAGCAAAGGATCAATACAATGGAAGAAAGGTCAACAGAAACTTCCCAAACTGAAACACAAAAAGAAAAAGGAGTTAGAAGGAGAACAGGGCATTCTGGAGATGCAGAATAACACCACATGGTCTGACATAACATAGGTATAATTTGAATGCCAAAAAGAGAAGAGAAAAACAAGATAAAAGAAATTCTCAGTTAATGGCTGAGAATTTTCCAAAATTAATAAAAAAGAATACAGATCCAAGAAACATCAAGAACAATAAATGCGAAGATAACACAACAACCGACAACCAACTATTCAGCCCATATTCAAACTGCTGAAAATAAAGACTTAACTGAAAAGCTTAAAGGCAGAAAGGGAAATAACACACACACACACACACACACACACACACACACACACACACACACACACACTCCTACCCATTCTTGCTAAGGATTACAACAGACCCTTCCACAGAAACCATGCAAGCCAAAGGTAATAAAGTAACATCTTTATAGTGCTGAAAAACAGAAAACTAAAATGGTCAGTCCAGAAGTTTATAATTTTCAAAAAATAGTTTTTAAATGGAAAAACAAAACCTTTTTTCAGACAAACAAATATAATTCATGGCCAACAAACTCACACTATTAGGAAATGTCAGAGTGTTAGAGGAAGTTCTGAAGTCAGGAGGAATATGAAGCCAGGCAAAAACTCGGATGTACTCGAAAACATGAAGAGCTCTAGAAATAGACTGATTCCAAAATTATATATAAAAAAAAAAATCTTCCTTTTCTCACATTCCCTTTCAGCACTATAGATGCAAAAAATTCTCAAAGTATCAGCATGTCAAATCCAGCAATTTGTAAGAAGGATAATACATCACAGTTGAGTGGGATTTATTCCAAAAATTCAAGGCTGACTCAACATTGAAAAATCAATCACTGTGCATTTGTTAAAACCCATAGAACGTTATAGCACAAAGAGTGAAACTTAATGTATAAAAATTTAAAAAACAAAGCAATGATTTAGAAAGTTGGGGGACTCAGCCAGTATGCACTCAATAAAGGATGATATAAAAAACCTGGGTGTATAACAAACATATGAAACAAACTCCCTGAATGAGGTTGAGGAAAAAGGTGGAAGTGAGTGGATTCCATAAGTCTAGGAATACCAGTATGAGCTCATGTTCATTTTAACATAGATACAGATGATAACATAGGAAAGTATTTATTGGTGTGTATATGTACATGGATTAGTATGCATGCACATATTCTCTTATTCTCTCACGTGAGAAGGCCTAGAAGCCACAACTCCACAGTACCAATGAGTGTACCTGGAGCCCAGATCTTGGTTTCTAATACCGTTCTCCAATGAAAGATTCAAGGCTTCTTGGAGAAATGGCTTATTCTAAGACTGCAGGAGGATAAACCTGGAGCATCTTGTACTGAGAAAGTAAGGAAGTGCTTTAAAACACACACACACACACTTGACAAACACTATCTCAAGCTGGTGATCAAGATTTACGTTAACTGTGATACGTCATATTGATAGTAGTTATCCTTGGTATGATCTGATGAGGATTGTATTTCACTTCTGCGGTCGTCTTCTCAAAAACCTATAGCCTCAGTCTATTCATGAAAAAACATAGACAAAGTTTCATTGGGGTAAATTCTACAAAATTCCTGGGCAGCACTCCTTGACCTTCTGAGGTCATCAGACATAAAGAGAGTCTATGAAACTGCCAAAGCCAAGAAAACCCTACATAGACAGGACTGACTACTAAATACAAGGTGGTACCCTGGGTGGGATCCTGGAACAAAAAAAGAGGAATTAAATAATAAGTAAAGGAAGTCTAAATAAAATATGTACTTTAGTTAATAAGAATACATAAATATCAGTTTGTTAATTACAACAAAACTGGGTATGAAGTACGTGAAATCTCACTATAGTATCACAATTCTCCTCTGAATCTAAAACTTAAAAAATAAAAAGTTGTTTAATAATAGGGAAATATTTGACATTGAGCTAGACAAAAATTTTACAACTATGAAACAAAAGCAGGCTGTAGAAATAAAAATATTTATGTTTAACTTTATCAAATTAAAAACCTTTGCTCTTTGCAAGACATTTTTAAAATTAGAAAAAGATAAGTCATAGGCTGGGAGAAAATATTTGCCAACCATATTTCTGACAAAGAACTTGTATGCAGAATGTGTGTGTGTGTGTGTGTGTGTGTGTGTGACACACATAACTGTCACACTCAACTTCAAGAAAATTATTTTTTTTCAGTAGACTATATATTTAGAGTAGTTTTGGATTCACAGAAAAATTAAGAGGAAGGTACAGAGGTACAGAGATTTCCCATATACCTCAAGCACTCATGCATGCATAGCCTTTCTGCATTATCAACATCCCCACTCCAGGAGTGGTGCATTTACTACAAATGATGAACCTACATTGACACATCATCATCCAAAGTCCCCAGTTTATTTTATGTTAGGGTTAACTCTTAGCATTGTGCATCTAAGGGTTTGACCAAATGTGTAATGGCATGCAACCACCGTTACAGTATCATACAGAGTACTTTCACTGCTTAAAAACGCTCTATGCTCCCACTATTCATTCCTTTCTCTCTGAAACCCCTAGCAACTGTAGATCTTGATGCTAACCTTTTACAAATAGGGCTAATTTGCTTTGTGCCAAATAAAACATTGCTTCATCATGGCTTCATTTAATTTTTTCTTTTTCTTTTTTTGTTTTTTTTTGAGACAGAGTCTCGTTTTGTTGCTGCTCGGGCTAGAGTACAGTAATGTCATCATAGCTCACTTCAACCTTAAACTCCAGGGCTCAAGTGATCCTCCTGCCTCAGGCTGCCAAGTGGCTTGGACTATAGGCATGTGTCATTGTACTCAGGTAATTTTTTTATTTTTTGTAGAGACAAGGTCTTGCTATGTTGCTCAGGCTGGTCTTGAACTTCTGGCCTTGGCCTCGGCCTCCCGAGTAGCTGGGACTACAGATGCATACCATCAAGCCCAGCTAATTTTTTAATTTTATTTGTGTAGAGATGAGGATCTCACTAAGTTTCTTGGGCTGGTCTTAAACTCCTGGCCTCAAGTGATCCTCCTGCTTTGATCTCCCAAATTGCTGGGATTACAGGTGTGAGCCACCACTCCTGGCCCTTGCTTCATTTAAATTTTACCTAAACTCCACACTTCTTCAAAATTCTATAATAACCCTGTCTTCCTTTGTTAGGTGAAGATATCTTATGTTTCTCCTGGAGTTAATAATCCTAACCCTAGGATTCAAAATAAGTCTATGTTGTTGAGTCTGCAATCAATCAATCTATTTTTAGTGAATGGTTCTGACTTTCCATTTTGGTTATAAATAAGTTTTGTATTAGTCCATCACAGTTACAAACTATGAGTAAATTCAGAGAATGAATATGATTTTATCATCTTTTAGTGCCACACATTACACCTCTTTAACTGCCAATTGTTTTAGACAAATGACAGAGTAAGGTATATGTGAGTTAATTATATATGAGAAAATATTCTTATCCTAAAAACAGCACAAGTGCTATTCCTATTTCTTGTGGATCCATAGTAAATATTTGTATTAATAAACATAATGGTAATAAAATTAGAAAAAATCAAATTTATCATATATAACTTTCAAAGTGATATAATCAAATTTCTATACTATAAACATAACTGAAATCTAAAAGTAGTTATTAGTGCAAAGGTGAAGGGGTGAGAAATGAATATTCCATTAAAGCTAATGGCTTTTCTGTGAATTATTACCATTATGGCAAGTTAATAATCTTTTATTCTCTATATAAAACAAACATGAGACAGACTTAAATTTTAATTAGACTCATTTATGGACTATGTGCTGATCAGAATAATACAAATATTTAAATAGGGTATGAAAAAGCATCTTTTTGAGAATATGCCCTGAAAATTTAAAAATGCAATTGTAAGTATTATAAATACTGATAAGACCTTAAATTCCTAAGTCTTAATGTATCAGAGTAGAATTCTTATGAATGGGAATGTTCTAGAATGTTCTAGTTCTAGAATGAAAAATACAAATAAAAATCAAGATAATGGCTATTTAAACTTGTATATTATAAATTTAGTCACACTCACTAGTACAAACATGACCATCCTCTACTGGATCACTCATCTAAATATATAGTGACACACATGGAAACCTGGTGGTAGCATAGGTGGAATACCATTACCTATCACAGTAAGACACATTACTACCTAGTAAGCATAGAAAATTTACAGATGGAGCGGAAAGCTGTCAGAATATGAGAGTCAAAATGTGCAATACATCAGCATCAGCCAGCTAAAAGTACATTATTAGAATGAGGCTCTGGAACATAGATTTTAATAAAATTCAACTTACATCTTAATTAGATCACATCAGTAAAAGTGTATGCAAATTTATGGACTTCCAATGATTCGGCAGTAAAAGTCTAATACATCATTTGTAGAAGCAACACGATTGTGCACAAGCAAAAAATCCTGTGTGTCTGTGTATTTTCATCTCAGTCCCATCATTATACAGCATTTGTCGTGCCACATGGAGGCTTTGACTTTAGATGATGACGATAATTTTGCCCCTTTAAGGTAATTTAAATGGAGGCAGGAAAGGAGGGAGGGAATTTAAAAGGAACTTGAGTCACAGAGCAGCGACAGCATAGCATTCTTAAACAGACTGGAGCTTGAGAGGCTCCTTATTTAGATGGACTTTTTTTCTAACGGTAAAAGAAGCATCTTGTGTAAATTGATAAAATGATATTTTTGTTGTCTACATGTAATACAGAAACTACTGCAACAACCATCAAAGCTTCATTCTTATATCTGATGTCTTTTTTGATATATGTATTTTGGCATATATATTTATGGCATATACGTGATTAGCTATGCTCCTTTATTTACTTCAAAATCTACTTGCAAGGCCTTCTCCCCTCTCCTGTCTGTAGGCAGAGAAAACAAGGCATTTGGATCCCCTTAGGCTAATGGAGAAGCAGAAAGCAGGCCTGTGGGGCTGGCGCACAGTGAGCCTGGGCAAAGAGTAGCAGGAAAATTTGAAAAGTCACCAGACATGAGATTATACAGGGCCTTGGAGGACAAGGAAGGACTTTGGATCCTCTATATAACAGAAGTCACTGGGGGCTTTTACAAAGAAGAGAAATATGACAAAGCTACATTTCGAATGGTAATCCTGGCTGCTGAGTGTTTTACCCACTATAGGTAGGCAGAAGTGAAAGTAGAAAACCAAGTTGGAAAACCACTGGATTAATCCAGACAGGGCTCGGGTTAGTGTGCAATAGGAGATGTAGTGTGTTATTGCATGCGAAAGGAGAGTGTATAAGGATTTACTAAATCCCTGAATGTCCCCTTCTTTGTCTTTATCCACACTGTTGATCTGGTGCTGCTTCTAAACTCTTGACCTGCATAAATCCAATATAACCAATAATGACCAGCTCAAATTCCCTCTCCACTATTCCTCATCAACCCTCTCTATTCCTTAATAATCTTATCTTCTTCTGAACTCAAACTTTTTGTTCTTTACCAGCATTTCCCAAACTGTATTAAAGCCCACAGGCAAAGAGCCATAAGAACCAACCTAGAGTCCAATCCTAGTGTTAGGATTATTAACTCCAGGGGAAACAGAACATATCTTCACCTAACAAAGAAAGACAGGATTATTATAGCATTTAGAAGAAGGGTGGATTTTAGGTAAAATTTAAATAAAGCAAGGGCCAGGGGCAGTGGTTCACACCTGTAATCCCAGCAATCTGGGAGGCCAAGGCAGGAGGATTACTTGAGGTCAAGAGTTCAAGACCAGCCTGGGAAAGCTAGCTAGACCCAATCTCTACAAAAAATAAAAATATTATCTGAATATGATGACACATGCCTATAGTCCAAGCTACTTGGGAACCGAAGGCAGGAGGATCACTTGAGCCCAGGAGTTTGAGGTTATCATGAGCTATGATGACACTGCTATACTATTGCCCAGGCAGCAGCAGAGTGAGATTCTGTCTCAAAAAAAAAAAAAAAAAAAAAAATTAAAAGAAGCAGTGTTTTATTTGTCACAAAGCAAATTAGCCCTATTTGTAAAAGGTTAGCATCAAGTTTAGGCTGAGAAGTAGGATTCAGGGTTCTATTTCCTTAAAAGCTACAAGTTAGGAAAATGCAGAATTTTTTATCCAAAAACTTTTATCTTAAACTCTGAAGCTGGACTGAAAATTACAGTTGCTTCTCTGTATCAGAGTGACCCAAAATGCTTAGATCTTCCAGACAAAAATGAGATGTTCCATTCTCCTTGACATGATTTGAAATAGCAAAGTTTATAATAGTCTATTTTAGATGTTTCTCAGGACTATATCATTTTATTAATAAATGAATGCAGTTTTAAGAGCTGAATTATTGGAAACATGAACTTTTGATCCTTATCCACAAGCTATTAATTAGTCCGTATGCACCATTATCATCTCTTTGTGTTAACTATTTCAAATATTCCCCCCAAAAATGTATGTAGATTTGCAGTATTCACATTTCTGGTGAGACTGTTAAAAATACACAATCATAGATCCTACTATGTATTTACTTATACCAGAATCTACAAGCCTGTAATCTTGAATACTTTAAGAATTTCTGTTCTATTGTATTTGGTGACCATTGGTTTACTATGTATATGATATTAGTTTCACAGGGCTGATATAATAGATTACCACAAACTGGGTGGCTTGAAACAACACAACTATAGTGTCTCGCAGTTCTGGAGACCAAAACTCAGAAACCAAGTTGTCAGCAAGGATATCCTTCCTTGAGGATTTAAGGGATATTCTGTTTCTTGACTCTTGCAGCTTCTCATGCTGCAAGGAATGCTTATAGCTGCATCTGTCTTTGCTCTGCCTTCACAAAATCTTCCCTGTGTCCCAAAACTCCCTCTGTCTATCTTATGAAAGAAAATATCTAATTACATTTGGGGCCAACACAGATAATCTGAGATAAGTACTTCTCAAGATCCTTAATCTAATCACATCTTTTGTCATATTAAGATAATATTTTCTCTTTGCCATGTAAGGTAATATTCACAGGTTCCAGAGATTAGGATGTAAACATAATCTTTGAAACACCATTCAGCTAACCACATTTTTTATCTAAATTAGAAATGCAACCATTGAACTATTAAAAGTTTATTGTATCTTTACTACTTAAATGATAATTTGATCACGTTACCCTTATATTTCTAAGAATATACTTTGTACTATTTTAATTAAAGCATATATTAAATTTCATAAACGATCACTATTTTCTGTTAATACAATTCCAAATACTTATTTGGAAAATGTTTATATTATATGTAACTTGCAGTTGACAATTACACAGTTATTACTGAAGATGTACCAATGTGTTTTTGTTCTAGTACACAACTCTGAACACTGCAAGTTGATTGTTTATAAATGGTGAAGTATTTATATTATGCAGGAGCTTATAACAATAATGATTTATTTCTTTTTTACATTCATATTCAACATGGTTCTTTCTACATCCTATTTATTCTGGGACCAGAACTGAAGGAACAACCACTATTAAGAATATATTGATCTTGGCCAGGCGCCGTGGCTCACGCCTGTAATCCTAGCTCTCTGGGAGGCCGAGACGGGCGGATTGTTTGAGCTCAGGAGTTCGAAACCAGCCTGAGCAAGGGCAAGACCCCGTATCTACTAAAAATAGAAAGAAATTAATTGGACAACTAAAAATATATAGAAAAATTAGCCAGGCATGGTGGTGCATGCCTGTAGTCCCAGCTACTCGGGAGGCTGAGGCAGGAGGATCGCTTGAGCCCAGGAGTCTGAGGTTG
>CAUYSK010109809.1:0-18707 GCA_963575035.1 Avahi laniger
TTATTTTGATCTTATTTTGATTATCAGTAATAACCTCTCTATTTCAATAATTAATCTGCTATGCTGTTTAGTAATAATTGAGGCCTTTTACATGTTCCATTATTCTCACTTTATCCTTTATCATTGTTTCAATAGTCTAGCAACAAAAGCCTAATATTTTTCTAATAAATGATGGCATCTGGCCTTTCTCCAAATGCTTAATTATTTCTACTTTTTTTCCATTGTAATCATCTTTCTCTTTGCTGCAGGCTCACCTGGACTTGCACTAGACTTTTACTTTGGAGGCATGGTTGTAAAGGGAAACACAGATTCACAAAATTGAGTAAGAAAGACCAAAGTGATGCTGTGCCTAAGCGATCATATAAACAGCCGCCAGCACAAAGATACTGTGCCAATGAACTACTTATGCCACACAGGTTTGTTTACATGTGCGGAAGAAACTAGTTCCCAAAGTATTAATTTAATTATTTAATTATAAATTATCCTTATGGGGAGCCTTGGAAGCCCGTTCAGAAGTACGAAACGCCGTAAATTGGGTTGTCCATAACCTGGGGACTGCCTGTAGTTTGTATTTTGTGCATCCATTGATCATTTAGAAGTAATTGTACAGTGTGACGAACAAAGTCTAATTGACCTGAATCGAAAATTTGCTATTGCTAATTCATGAAACAGATTATAATAAAAAATTATCAATAGTTAATGATTTTTGCTCATTTATGACATCCTGAGCATTTTATTAATATATCTCATTCTGTCCTTTTGAGTTTATTAGCCCTATTCTACACACACACACACACACACACACTGAGTTTCAGGCAGTACCTGAGCTCAGGCTGCTATAGCAAAATACCTATTAGACTGGGAGTGTGTGTCTTAAATGTCTGAAATAACAGACATTTATTTCTCACAGGAGGCTGAGAATTTCAAGATCAAGGTGCTGATAGATACAGAGTCTGGTGAGGGCCCTCTTCCTAGCTTACAGACCGCCAACTTCTTGCTCTATTCTCACTTGGCAAAGAGAGAGAGGAAATCCTGGTGTCTTCCTCCTTTTATAAGGGCGCATTCCATCATGGGGGCTCTACTCTCATGATCTCATGTAAATCTAATTACCTCCCAAAGGCCCCACCTCTTTAGACCATCATATTGAGGGTTAGGGCTTCAACATATGACTTTGTAGGGGACACAGACTTGCAGTCCATACTAGGAAGTTTCAGTAACTAGCTAGAAGTTACATTGCAAGTAGCAGATCTGGGAACATAAGCATTTTTTATTTGCTTTTGTTGTGGTTGTGCTTCATTTTACTGCAAAACCAATACACTTAATGATCACTGTATATGTCAATTGCCTTCAAAGGAAAAATTTAGTATTCCATGCATTTTTAATATGGCCATAATGAAATATAAAGACATCTTAACAAACATGTGAATTAGGTTTTCAAAAAGAAAAAATTATTATTTACAACATCACTTTAGTAGTGGCAATGGGTCCAAGTTAATCAATTCTCTCAACAAACTTACTAAGCATGTGCTAAGTGTCAGCCATCATTGTAGGCATTGATACTATAACACAAAATAAGTGGTTACCACTTTGAAAAGCTAATAATAACATTAATTAGAAATTATTTCTTTAATGAGATAAAAGAAAATAAATAAATAATCATAAATTCTGATATATGCTATAAAGAGAACAAAGAGATACTCTGATAAAGGATTATAAATGAGTGCTCTTTTAGGTGGTATGATAAGGGACAATTTCTCTGAGAACATAACATTTAAGCCAGCAGAATTCTATTACGTATTGCCCAAACTGAAACACATTTGAAAAGGAAACAGGCATTTTAATAACTATGCAAGATTTCGGGCAAACCATAATATGTATGCACCCTACTTGTAAGCCAAGGTAAAGAGTGTGGGTTATTTTCTAAATGCAATAGGAAGATACTAATGTTGTTTTAGCAGGGTAGTATTTATTATCTGACTTGTACTTTTAAAAGGTCTAACTGCCAATTGGAAAATTAATGAGGTAAGAGACAAGAACAGAGTAGAGAGAATATTCTGAGACTATTATACCCATCTAGGCAAGAGAGGGACAGTAGCTTAGATTGGTGAGGCAGTGGAGGTAGAGAAAAGTAGCCAATTTAAGATAAATTTTGGAAAGTATCAGCAACAAAGGTGAAATTCTACAAAATTATTATATTTGCATTTTAATTCATATTTTAGTAAACATTCAAGAAATCATCCTAAAGCCTTGTGAAGTGATCTGGAAAGGGACTTTTCAACAGCATTCACAGAGCTATCAACGTGAAGGAGAAATTGATCACCTATACCAAAAAAGATAAAATAAAAGAAAAGGAGAAATGTAAATCAAAACCATGATGAGATACCACTTATCCCCCGTGAGAATGACCTTTATCAAAAAGTCCCAAAACAATAAATGTTGGCATGGATGTGGAGAGATAGGAACACTCATGCACTGCTGGTGGGATTGCAAACTAGTGCAACCTCTGTGGAAAGCAATATGGAGATATCTTTAAGAGATACAAGTAGAACTACCATTTGATCCAACAATCGCACTACTGGGCATATATGTAAAGGAAAAAAAGACATTCTACAAAAAAGACATCTGCACTAGAATGTTTATAGCAGCACAATTCACAATTGCAAAGACATGGAAACAGCCCAAGTGCCCATCAATACATGAGTGGATTAATAAGGTGTGGTATATGTATACCATGGAGTACTATTCGGCTTTAAGAAACAATGGTGATATAGCACCTCTTGTATTCTTCTGGAAAGTGCTGGAACACGTTTTACTAAGCGAGGTATTCCAAGAATGGAAAAACAAGCACCACATGTACTCACCATCAAATTGGTATTAGCTGATCAACATTTAAGTGCACATATAAGAATAACATTTACTGGAGGTTGGGCTGGGGGAGGGGGCAGAGGGGAGGAGGGGAAGGGCATATGCACAAACAATGAGTGTGATGCACACCTCCCAGGGAATGGACACACTTGAAGCTCGGACTTGTGGAGGAGGGAGTGCAAAGGAATCATATGTAACCTAAACATCTATACCCCCATAATATGCTGAAATAAAAAAAAAGAGTCCCAAAGAAGTAGGGCAAACTAAACCAAAAACTAACAGAGAAAATACTAAGTATTAGAATCAAGATAATAAAATAGATAATAGAAAACCAATAGAATCAATGAAACCAAAAGTTATTTCTTTCAATAAGTCAATAATAAAGTTGACAAATATTTAACAAGACCAACAAAGAAAAAAAGACAACATGTGATAAACTAAAATGAAAAATGAATGTAAAACATTACAATCAACCTTAAAAATGAAAATGATTATAAGAGAATACTATGAACAATTACATATCAACAAATCATATAACTTAGATAAAATGTGCTAATTCTTAGAAACAAACAAATTGCCAAAACTGACTGAAGAAGAAGAAAACAGTCTGAACTGACTTATAACAAGAAAAGAGGTTAAAGTGTACTAATAATTTTTAAAAAGTTCCTAACAAAGAAAAGTTTAAGAGAAGATGGCTTCACCTGTGAATTCTACCAAATGTTTAAAGATGGATTTATATTAATCTTTCTCAAAATAATGTGGAAGTTAGAAGAGGAAGGGAGACTTCCTAACTCATTCTATTAGGCCAGCATTACTCTATTACTGAAGATATCAAAATAAAAGAACATTACAAACCAAGATACCTTATACATATAAATATCCTAAAAAAATCAATAGAATATCAAATCTAATAGCATATTAAAAGGATTATACACTATAAACAAGTGGGATTTGTCTCAAGAATGCAAGGATGGTTCATTGTAATGAAGTAGATCTCTGTGATACACCACATTAATAAAGGAAAAATTACATGATCATTTTATGCAAAAAACCTCATTTGACAAAATATAACACCCTTTGCTGATAAAAAACACTCAGAAAACTAAGAATAGAAAAGAATACTCTCAAAACAATAGAGGGCACTTATGGAGAACCCACAGCCAACCTTTTACTCAATTGTGAAAGACTGAAAGCTTCAAACAAGACAAGGATGAAGGATGCCTAGTTTCACCACTGATATTCAACACTGGACTGGAAGTTCTAGCTGGAGGAATTAGTCAAGAAGAAGTAATAAAATCATTCAAATTAAGAAGGAAAAACTCAAACCATATATATTTGCAAATATCATCATTCTCTATATATTAATAGAAAATTCCAATGAATTTTACTAGAGCTACCAGAGGTAATAAGTGAATTAAGTGAAGATACAGAGTACAAGTCACAAAAAAGTTAGGATTTTTTTTTCTGTATACTAGAAATGGACAATCTGGATAAAAATTAAGAAAATAGTTAAATTCATGGAAGCATCCAAAAGAATAAAATGTCTAAGGTATAAATTTAAACAAATATGTGAAAAAGGTATTCACTGAAAACTATAAAATGCAGCTGAAATAAAGAAAATCTAATCGGAGGGAAAAACCTCTGTGTTCATGCATTGGAAGACTTATTCTTATGAAGATATAGATACCACCCAAGGAAATCCACAGATTCAATGTAATCCCTACCTAAATTTCAAAGTATATTCTTGAAGAAATGGAAAAACTGATCCTCAAATTCTTGTGGAATTACAAGGGGTACCAAACAGCCAAATCATTCTTGAAAAAGAGGAACAAAATTGAAGGTATCATGCTACCTGATTTCAAAATTTATCACAAAACTACAATAATCAAGAGTGTGATTCTAGAATGAAGATAGAAATATAGACAGACCAATGTAATAAAATTAAGGGTCCAAAAATAAATTCATTCATTTATTTCCAGTTGATTTTTGACAAGGCTGCCAAGACCACTCAATGGAAAAAGGATATTCTCTTTAACAAATGTTGCTGGGATAAGTGCATATTTGTATACAAAAAGTCAAATCCAATAATAATGATAATAAAGTTGGATTCTTATCTCATACCATATACAAAAATTAACTCAAAATTGATCTATGACCTAAACAAAATAGTTAAAATGAGAAAACACTTCAAAGAAAACATAGAGGTAAATGATCATGACATTGAATTTGTCAATGGTTTCTTAGATATGACACGGAAAACTTAAATGACAAAACAGAAAATAGAAATTAGACCTTATCAAAATTAAAAACTTTTTTGCCTCAAAGGACATTATCAAAATAGTAAAAGACAACCTATACAGTAGAATAAAATATTTAAAAATCATATATATGATGAGGATGTAATATCCAGAATATATAAAGAATACTTACAGATCAAAAACAAAAGGACAAACAGCTAAGTAAAAAATAGTTCAAGGACTGGAAGAGACAATTCCCCAAGGAAGATATGCATATGACCACAAGTACCTGAAAAGTTGCTCATTGTCATTAGCCATTAGGTAAATGCAAACCAAAACCACAATGAGGTACTGCTTCACACCCATTAGGATGGCTATAATAATAATAAAAAGAAACAGAAAATAATTGGTGGTGAAGATGTGGAGAAACTAGAGCCCTTGTACACTGCCAGTGGGAATGCAAAGTAATGTGTTCAGTGTGGAAAACAGTTTGGTGGTTGTTCAAGAAGTTAAACATAAGATTAATATATTATCCTGCAATTCCGCTCCTATGTATATATGCAAAAGATTTCAAAGTAGGTACTCAAGTGCAAAAGCACATGTTCATGGCAGTACAATTCATAATATCCAAAAAAGGAAAAACTTTCCAGATGTCCATCAACAGATCAATGAATAAGCAAATTGCATATATATGCAATGAGATATTATTCAGACATAAACAGGAATATAGGACTGATACGTTATACAATGTAGATGAGCCTCCAAATCATTATGCTCAGTGAAAGAAGTCAAAGGATCACATATCATATTATTCCATTTATATGAAAAACCAAAATAAGAAAAGTTCCTAGAGACAGAAGATTCAATATTTTTTAAGATGTGAATTCTTCTGAGTTGTGTTAGAGTCAATGAATCTCATTCAAAGTTCCAGAAAGATTTCAGTAGAAATTGACAGGCAGATACTAAAATTGATAGAGAAGTAAAAAAGTAGCAAAAGCAGTTTTGAAAAATAACAAAATTTGGAGAACTTCCCCTAACTGCTTTCTAAAACCTTACTCTGAAGGTATAGTAATTAAGACAGTGTGGTGTTGGTATAAGAATAAATACACAGATCCATGGAAAAAAAGAGAGTCCCAATATTGACCTAAACATGTATGGTAGATTGATTTGCAACAAATGTAATATAATGGGGAGTAAGATAGTTTTTCAACAAATGGTGGATGAAATATTTGAATATTCATTTGCATAAATATGAACCTTAACCTTCACCTCACACCATATTAAAAAAAAACTACCACAAAATTGGTCACGTGAGAGCACTAAAACATAAGGATTCTAGAAGAAAGCAAGAAAAAATCTTTGTGAATTTATATTAAGCAAAGATTTCTGAGATAAGACACAAAAATCAGATTAAAAAAGAAAATAATTATAAATTGAACTTCATCAAAACTAAAAGCCTCTTTTCTTTAAAAGATATTAAGAAAATGAAAATACAAGCCACAGAAAGAAAATAGTTGCAAAACATTTATCTGATAAAAAACTTGTATTCAAGAGTTGTAATGAACTTAGCTTATTTACATAAAATATGCATGCCAATTTTTAAAAATATGGCAAAATATTGTAACAGATATTTCACCAGAGATATAAAAATGTTAAATAAGCACATAAAACCATGCTTATCATTATTAGTTAGTAGGAAAATTCAAATTAAAACCACAATGAGATACCTTTACACTTATTGTGCTTTCATATATGTTGTTTTGTGAAATGTCTGTTCAAGATTGTTGTCCATTTTTTGTTTTTTATTATTGATATGTTGGATGTAGATCCTTTGTCAGATACATGCATGACACATACTTTTCTTGCAGTCTGTATCATGACTGTACATTTTCACAATGGTATAATTTTTATAAGCAAAAATTTTGATGAAGTCCAACTTATTATATCTTTTATGATTAGTTATTTTTACTAACCCCAAGATCATAAATGCATTATCCTATGTTATCTCCTAGAAGTGTTATAGTTTGAGATTTTATGTTTAGTTTTGTAAGCCATTTTTATTTATATTTTGTATGTGGTGTGAGAAAAGGGTCAATGTTCCATATATACAATTGCTTCAGTATCATTTATTCTGTTTTATTAATCTAGCTGTCTATCCTTATATCAATATTACTCTATCTTGATTACTATATTTTTATAAGTTTTGAGGTTCTGTAGTATAAATAATCACACTATTCTTTTTTAAAAGAATTTTAGCTATTCTATGTTCTTTGCATTTCCATACACATTCCAGAATCAGTTTGTCAATTTTTATAATAAAGCTTGCTGGCATTATGATTGACATTTTATTGCATCTATAGAGATTGATTTGTGAAGAATAATAGCTTAAAAGTATTGAATCTTCCAATCTATGAGCATGATTTATCTTTTGATTTATGTAGGTCTCCAATAATTTGCCACAGTAGTGCTTCATACTTTTCAGTACAGAGGTCTCTCTTGTGTCTTTCATTTTATTTAGTCCTAAATATTGTCAAAATTTGGTGGTATTAAAAATTGTAATTTTATTATTTCATTTTCCAATTATTTAGAATATTTTCAATATTTCTTTTTTCTTAGATTATGCTGTTGTAGTGAAAGTACATTCTCAATTATTTAATAAATCTTAGGTTAATAGTGAACTTTATGAGTAGTCAAATATCTAAAAATAGCTTTATTCATTTCTCATAGTTGATTTATGGTTTGATACAATTTTGCTAAGAATTTTAAAGACATGCTGCAATATCTGCTAAAATTAATTTTTACTCAGAAAACTTATATGCTAGTCTTATCATTACTTATTGCTAGTGAACATATTTTCTCCTTAGGAAGTTTATTGATTCTCATCTTTATACTTTGCTATAATTTCACAATAATGTATTTAGGTATGAGTATTTTTTTCATTTATGCTGCTTGGTACTCAATGGACCTTTTTCAATTTTAAGGCACTTGTCTTTATTCAGGTTTGATAAATTTTCTTGAGTTATTTCTTTAGAATTTCATCCCTTCTATTTTGTTAAATCTCTGTGACAGACCTATTAGATATTAGACTTCTTGACTTGTTTTTAGTATATCCTATCTTTATTCTCATAGTTTCTTCCTCCTTGAATACTTTGTTTTCCTTCTGGGAGATTCCCGTGAGTCCATCCTTTTATATTCCTGTTTTATATTTGGTATCATATAATTAATTTCCAAGTACTCTGAGTTATTCCTCTATTTTTTATAGTACCATATTCTTACACGTACAATATCTTCTTGAAACTTCTGTGGTATTTATCAGAGTGTTATGTGTCTGTGTATTTTTTTTTTTTACAAGTTCACATCTTAATTTTTCCTAGGGTCAATAGTTCCATATGTTTACTTGGATCCTTTTTGTGCCACTAGATTATTTTCAAACATATAGTATTCCTTTGTTGCCCATTTTTATTTAGAAATGAACAAACAGGTTTTATTATGTAAGCAGTTGGAGTGAGTTTCCTTTGCATTTGTATAGTTCTCTTTTCCCAAACAGTTTCTCCAGTGGAAAAGCTGTCTCTGAGCTCTGTGTATATCAGCAGATCATGTCAACTGACAGGCTTCACTTCAGTGTGTGCGTATGTGTGAATCTAGAAGGCAGAATACATACAACTCAAATGCTAAAAAAAGGAAAATCGTTTTTTCTGGGTTGTCAACACCCACACTAGGAGCCCCGACTTTCCACAAGTGGAAATTATTTATAGATTAAACCCCCAGTTTTATCCTGAGGGATTATATATACCGTACAAAGGAAATTGTTGCATAAGCTAATTCACACTGATTTTCTGTAGATAACACTTCAATCAGTTACCATTATTTATGGCCCCTAGCTCTCCTACTCTTGACAATACTGAATCCAATTTTTAACCATCTCTGTGGTTTTGCCTCCAAGAAATAAATGTTCCAACATCTGTATTTGCTTTATCTGTTATCAGTTTCTGGGTTGAACACTCAAATTTTGGTTCATCTAACGATATGACCTAAATGACCTAATTTATTTTTAAGTTTTTGAAATTCATGAAGATCTTCTGTCCAATGTTATCCCTACATCTAAAAATAGCAAGATAGCTTATGCATTTCCACTATATATGTAAATATATGTGTAAATATATGTATATATATATCTCCATAATATTTTTTCTCTAATTTCAATGAGGTCTTCAGCAGGAAAAAGAGAGAAACAACAATGCAGTCTACCATTTTGTACCAGAAGCTTATATAATTATAATGTCAACATATGAGAAGGTATATAAGCCAAATTAAACAGCAAACAATGAACTGAGAGACTGGGGAAATATGTGCAATAATTATGATAAAGAGTTGTTTTGATTTTCATGAGATCTTTATATATGAAAAATGATAATAATGGCTAATATTTTTGTACTTAATATGTGCCAAGTAATGTTCTATTTTATTTTTACCTGTATTTACTTATTTAATTCTCATGATAATCCTATGAGGTAGCTAGTATTATTATCATCATTTTACATATGGGTAAATGAAGGCACAAAGAGGTCAAATAGCTTGCCCAAGGATTCACAGCTAGTAAATGGTACTTTTCGACTATGAAACCCATGCAGTCTGGCTGTAGATTCTAGATTCTATAGATTCTGGATTTAACAACTACAAAATACATACTAAGCAAAAAAATTAATGGAAACAGATCATTTATAGAACTATATTAAAGGTATATAAATCATAAATGTATTAAATCGTGTTTAATCTGTTCAGTAATCAAATAATTACAAATTAAAACAGCAATGGTACCATTTTTGCCTATCAATTATCATGCATTAATGCATGACAATATTAATGAAAATGTAAAAAAATGAGCACTTATATATGACTTATAAAAATGAAAATTATTATAATCTTTCTGAAAATAATTTTTAACACATTTCTACATTCTTCCAATACATGTATCCTTTGACTTATTAATTATTTTCCTAGAATACTCTCATCTTCTAAAAATAGGCAAATATTTATATATGAAATATTTATGGTAGCACTATGCTAATAACACAAACAGTTCAAATGACTAAAATGTTATTCACTCATAAATTTTTTTACAATTATTTGTTCAGCAGCTACAACATACCAGACACTGAGACTCTGGGAATATACAGTAACGAGATAGATAAAATCACTTCTTTCAAAGAGTGTACATTTTATTGCAGGAAGACAGGAAATAAATGAAGAAAAAATATCAAATACTGATGTAATAGTCAATATATGATACAAATCAAGTACTAATATAACAATAAAAAAAACATGATGAGATGTTGGCGAGAAATTGGGGGAAGCTACTTTAGATTAGGTAGTGGCATTTTAAAAGTGAGATCTCAATAAGAGTTTTCCAGATTGAAGTAAAGCTCTAAGAGAGAACAAAAGCTTGGCTTGGCATGTCTGAGCACTAGAAAGGGGCAGGTTTCTATATAATCAACCAGAGAGGGAGGAAGATTTATATAGGACCCTGTAGGACACTGTAAGGAATTTAAATTCTATTCTGAGTGTGATGAGAAGCTATTAACAGATTTTGAACAGAATGCAACATAAACCGATTCCATTATAAAGGCTCACTTTGGCTGCTTCTGGAGAATGGATTACAGGGAACAAAATTTAAACATCTACAAGTAATTATGAATAGATAACACCATCACTATATTAGGATAAAAATACTGGCTTTTGGCTAGATTAATTCAACAGATAAAATTAATTTTATGCCCCAGAAAATTATATGCAATAAATTAGAACTGCTTGGGAATAGGTCGAATATGTTAAATTCATGTATACTAAAAGTACAGCTTATAAATTTAAATTGTTCAAATACTTTGTGTATTTTGGTATATATTTTTAAATCTTTCATAATTTTTATTGGTTTATATACTTTATAGTTTTGTTATGAATAAGACATTTTCTTTTTTCTTTTTTAATTTTTTTCTTATTTCAGCATATTTTGGGGGTACACATGTTTAGATTACATATATTGCCTTTGCCCCACCAAAGACAGAGCTTCAAGCATGTCCATCCCCCAGGGGGTGGGCACCATACCCATTAGGTGTGTATATACCCATCCCCCCATCTCTCTCCATCTGCCCGTCATCTGATGAATATTATTATGATATGTGCACTTAAGTGTTGATTAGTTAATCCCAATTTGATGGTGAGTACATGTGGTGCTTGTTTTTCCATTCTTGTGATACTTCACTTAGTACAAAGGGCTCCAGCTCTATCCAGGGTAATATAAGAGGTGCTATATCACCATTGTTTTTTGTGGCTGAGTAGTACTCCATGATATACATATACCACATTCTGTTAATCTATTCATGTATTGATGGGCACTTGTTATTATGAATAAGATATTTTGCTTATATTATTTAATTGGAGATTACCAGTATATTGGATAGCTACTGATAGTTTTATGCAGCCACCTTGATATCTTATTAATTTATAAGTATGCTTAGAATTCTATAGGTCATATCATCTTAAAAAGTTCAATTTCTTCTTTCACTCATTGTACTTTTTTTTTATGTCAGCATATTATGGGGGTTCAAATGTTTATATTACATATATTGCCCTTGCCCCACCAGAGTCAGAGATTCAAGTGTGTTCATCCCACAGAGGGCATGCACCACACCCATTAGGTATGGATCTACCCATCCCCTTCTCCCCCCTCCCATCTGCCCGACACCCAATGAATGTTATCACTATATATGCACTTAAGTGTTGACCAGTTAAAATCAATTTGATGGTGAGTACATGTGGTGCTTGTTTTTCCATCCTTGGGATACTTCACTTAGTAGAATGGGTTCTATCTCTATGCAGGATAATACAAGAGGTGCTGGATCACCATTATTTTTGTGTCTGAGTAGAACTCCACGGTATACATATACCACATTTTATTAATCCAATCATGTATTGATGGGCGCTTGGGTTATTTCTACATCTTTGCAATTGTGAATTGTGCTGCTATAAACATTCAAGTGCATATATCTTTTTAATGTTACTGTAAACCAATTATGTGGCAAGCAGTATGCTAGAAGTCATTGTATAAATCATCTCATTTAATCTTCTCTGTAACTCAATGATATAGCAATGATCATCCTCATTTTATAAGTAAGGCAACATATTTTGTAGTTGAGTAATTTAAGTTTTCCAACTTGTAATTTAAAAGATAATGGGAAAAAACTTTAGAACTTGCTTTCAATAAATAAATTTAAAAGGATGGGTTCAAACCAGTTCTATCACACTGTTAGGGTATTGGTTGTTGCTACTATAACATACTGCTCTAGGAAGCAGCTGATTTACCAAGTTTCCCATTTCTAAAAAGTGGACAATCTTGATAAAAATGTTATCCAGATTTAATATTCAATGACTTTAAGCTGAATGCCAATTTATCTTGCACTTTCCTACTACGAGGACTGTCTTAGTCTGTTTGGGCTGGTATAACAAAATAATTATACTGAGTAATTTATAAATAAAACAAATTTATTACTCATAGGTCTAAAGGCTGCAAAGTCCAAGATCAAGGCACCAGTAGATTGAATATCTGGTGAAGACATACTCTCTGCTTCCAAGATGGTGCCTGTTCATGTGTCATCACATGGCAGAAGGGCAAAAGAAGCAAAAGGGACTACCAGTCTCCCTAAAAAACCCTTTTATAAGGGTACTAATCCCATTCATGAGGGCAGAGCCCTCATGACGTAATCACCTCCTAAAAATACCACCTATTAATACTATTGCATTGGGGATTAAGTTTTAACATAAATTTTTGACATTCAAACTAAACCAAAGGCTTTCTGGGTAGAGTTCACTGGAACAAAAGACAGAGAGAAAGTCTCCTTAGTAAAAGTATTTAATAATTCACTTCAAAATTTCAACTGCTTGGAAAATCAGAGAGCTTGTGAAATGTAAGCATTTGAAGAACTGACATACTTTTTTTGCAGATTATCCGAAGCTATCTAGTTTATCAATAAAAAGAGTAAATCAGAAGAAATATGTTTGAATCAAGCTACCTTGTGGCAATAGAGTAGCAGGGGAATGGGTAGAGATTCATTGTTATATATATATATAGCTTCAGGTGTGGTAGATAATCAACAGTAATCTGGATTATAGAAGCAAATCAGTTTTGCAATTATCAGGTTAACTTTGGTCATGATCATCAAGACAAGTGTCTTTTGGTTAAAAATAAGCATTAGGAAGAAAATATACTAAGATCTATTAGTGTACAAATTATGTGTTTATCAAAATAGTACCTATGTGTCTTAGGAACTTGTGGTATAGAGATTATCCACACTGTGAACATATTACATTGAATAATGGAACTTCATTTGTAATATAATTTTGATGATTATAGATCTTTATTATCTTATTATTTTTCCTGAAGAGAGATTTGGGCTTTCGGTCTCTTTATATTGAAATTTTATTTTGTTTATCACAGAAAATATATACCTGCAAATAATATTTCCCCTAAACTACAGTTTTGGTTATGGGAGAACAACTCCAGTTACAAAAACAATAGATGTTTAAGACGAAGTTAAAGTCCATGTTGCTGTAGACTGGTGCTTCTCAATTTTGGCTGCACATTTCAATCACATATGACATTTTTTAAAAGTTCCAATGTTCATAATGCACAGCAGACAAATTAATTCAAAATCTCTGAGGGAGGAATCCAGTCATCAATACATTTTAAAGTTTCCTATCTGCTTTACAGTATGCAGCCAAGGTTGAGAACAACTGCTACAAATAGTTACGTTAAGCTTTGTTTCCCCCAGGGCCTGACTCCCCACAGTGTAACACATTATTCTATTAAGAGAGATGTTTCACTGGTGCCTGGAAGCTGTGTTGTCTCAGCTACAAGACTCAGTTTTAATACATAAATACGGAGACTTTTTCAAGGGCCTATTAATTGCTGAATCATTTCTAGATTCTATCATGAATATATAACAGAACTTGGAAGCATTTTCAGCTTGTGATTTGATTTAGGAAATAAAACTTGCACACATAGTAAAACTAAAGAACGAAAGAGAGTTTGTGGGGATTTCTGAATTGCGTAGCACTCATCAGAGTTACATGAGTATGCAGAAAAAGGGAGAGATCCTTGTGGTCTGTTATAGCTAGAGCTTTCACATACAAGGTAAAATAGGTAACATTTGAGTTAGATCTTTCTTTGAGGACAAACATGGATTATTTGGTAAAGTAATTAGTACAACAACACTTTTCCCATGAAATTTGTAGATCCTATCAAAGAGGTTTGTTTAGTGCATTTCTGCTGTATCTATACTAATAGAGATTTTAGAGCTTTAAAAATCACTTAAGTAGCAGAAAAATTATGGAGTGCACACTTTGCAGATGATTTTTCGTAGGTGCTGGTGGTGCTGATGCATATAATCTATTATTATATTAGCGTTTGAGTGAGCACAGTTTCAGGATCCTTTGTCCAGTTGAATTTGCCTGTCTAGCTGGGGTTCGGGGAGTGGATATGTACCTCTTACATTACTAAAAAGCAGTGGTGACTTTTAGTTAAGTTTCCATCTCGGAAAAATGAAAATGCCCTGCTCCCCAATTTGCTTTCCACATTTTAGTAGCTACTATATGCCTCTTATTTTTCTTCAGTAAATCTCAATAAAGTTACCATTTATCAAGTCTCCATAAAAATTACTTATGTAGGAAGAGTGTAATGAATATTGTAAACTCTCTGTGGCTTGTCACTAATTATGAGCACCAATATCTTGTAACATGATATTCTTAGATCTCACTTTTCCTTAAACTATAATTAAGAAACTAATTCACAATTCCAATGTAATAGATAATGTTCTGAGAAATAAATTTGGAGAAAGAAATACAGTAAGTGATAATCATTAAATAAGGCATTTACTTTTATGAGAGGCAATCTGTCCAGAAAGAAGATGAGCTTACCTGTCATTGTCACCACCACTACATATCCTCAGGATTTGGTCTGATTAAAGGGGAGAATTCCATCACAAATAAGCAGCATAGGTGTCCACAAATTGTGCTAAATTATACTCAAGGACCTGGAAGAATTTCCATATGTGATTTATGACTACAGGATAGCTGGAGATTTAGGAAGAATCAAGCTCATTTTGTATTGTCCCTCTGTTTCCTGAGTTATTCCCTACTCTGTGATGCTGCCTCAAGCTAGGTATGCTCAAAAACCAAAGTGATGACAGAATTGAGTCATCAGTATTATTAACACTTGTCATCAATCAGCCTAGAGAACAAAGTTAGCCCTGGTCTCTTTTGATAGCATCACAGTAATTTTGGAAAACATAAAGGCAGAGCTTAGGAAAATAGCTCACAGAATTAACTATGAGAAGAAATGAAGTCATTGCCAAAAAGAAAAGGAGGGCAATCCAAAGGTAGGCATGCATGAAAGTGGTAGAAATGGAGAAAAAGAACAAATGATATTTATGAAGAAGATATATTTATTGTTATTTACCTACTCTTCCCTTCCAAAGTCAATAGGCATTTAAATGCATTGTAACAGAATAAGAAAATAGCACTAATCAAAGGAAAACTACAAATGGTTTTTTTTGGTTTTTTTTGTTTTTTTTTTAAAGAACCGTGAAAGGGATAATTGAAACAATTTTGAGTTTGAACTAGTATCTCTCAGTATAATATCTTATTTTTTAACAAGTCTTAAAATTTAGTTGGCTTCCTTGGAAATCTCAGTCATTCTATGTTAACAGATGACTAATTCAGAAAACTGTGGATGTCATTGAAAATAACATAGGAAACTGTAAGGCTATATCCCTCTCCAAAAGCAAACAATAAGCTTGCAAAAACTACTGGAATCAACTTTTAAAAACACTGGAATCAAGTCAAAAACTGACAATAACCAAGGGAAGACTTTGTGAACATAGAAGCTGTTGCTTTGTGGTAAGAGAATATTGTGACACTTTAAATTGTTCACCTGCCATCGCCCATACTACAAATGAGTAACACCCATGAGAATGGCAGTCTTTGCACCAGAGGGAGAAAAATGGAACTTACTCTTAAAAAATTCCGGTTGTGGGTTTTGACCTGTCTGGAGGCTTTGAGAAAGACTAAGAAAAAGGCTTCCCATTGCTTGACCTGACTGAAAAAGTCACAGGACTGGGGTAATTTTTCTAGTGGCTTTACCCGAAATAATTTATTTACTTATTTATTTTTATTTTTTAAATCTGATATTTACTTTTTAAATTTCAGCATATTACGGAGGTACAAATGTTTAGGTTACACATATTGCCTTTGCCAAGCCCAAGTCAGATTTTAAAGCATCTCCAAAATCCAGATGGTGCTCAGCACCCATTAGGTGTGAATATACCCATCCCTTCCTCCCTCCTCCCCCATCCCACCTGCTCAACATCTGATGAATGTTACTACTATGAATGTACATCAGTGTTCATCAGTTAATACCAACTTGATGGGGAGTACATGTGATGCTTGTTTTTCCATTCTTGGGATACTTTGCTTAGTAGAATGGACTCCAGCTCTATCCAGGATAATACAAGAGGTGCTAGATCACCATTGTTTCTTAAAGCTGAATAGTACTCCATGGTATATATATACCACATTTTATTAATCTACTCATGTATTGATGGGCATTTGGATTGTTTCCACATCTTTGTAATTGTGAATTGTGCTGCTATAAACGTTCTAGTGCAGATGTCTTTTTTATAGAATGTCTTTTTCACCTTTGGGTAGATGCCCTGTAATGGGATTGCTGGATCAAATGGTATTTCTACTTGTATATCTTTGGGATTTCTCCATATTGCTTTCCACAGAGGTTGCACTAGTTTGCAGTCCCACCAGCCATGTTTGAGTGTTCCTATCTCTGCATCCATGCCAACATTTATTATTTTGGGACTTTTTCATAAAAGCCATTCTTACTAGAGTTAAGTGATATCTCACTGTGGTTTTTATTTGCATTTCCCTGATGATTAGAGATGTTGAGCATTTTTTCATAAGTTTCTTAGCCATTATTTTGTCTTCTTTTGAAAAATTTCTGTTCATGTCCTTTGCCCACTTTTTGATAGGGTTCTTTGATTTTTTTCTTGATGATTTTCCTGAATTCTAAGTAGATTCTAGTTATCAGCCCTTTATTGGATGTATAACATGTGAATATTTTCTCCCATTCTGCAGGTTGTCTGTTTGCTCTGAAGATAGTTTCCTTGTCTGCACAGAAGCTTGTTAATTTGATCAGGTCTCATTTATTTATTTTTGTTGTTGCTATGATTATCTTTGGGGACTTCTTCATAAATTCTTTCCCTAGGCCAATTTCTATACGAGTTTTTCCAACATTTTCTTCTAGAATTCTTATGGTTTCATGCCTTAGGTTTAAGCCTGTTATCCACCATGAGTTGATTTTTATCAGACGTGAAAGGAGCGGATTCTATTTCAGTCTTCTACATGTGCCTATCCAATTTTCCCAGCAACATTTATTGAATAAGAATTCTTTTCCCCAGTGAAGGTTTTTGTCTGCTTTGTTAAAGATTAGATGGCTATGTGAGGATGGTTTTATATCTAGGTTCTCAGATCTGTTCCATTGGTCTATGTCCCTGTTCTTGTGCTAGTACCATGCTGTTTTAGTTACTATAGCCTTGCAGTATAGCTTGAAATCTGGTAAATTGATACCTCCCAATGTGTTCTTTTTGCTCAAGATTGCTTTTGCTATACAGTGTCTTCTCTGTTTCCGTAAAAAGCATAGAATTATTTTTTCTAGATCTGCTAAAAATGATGTTGATATTTTAATAGTATTTAATTGAATCTGTAAATCACTTGGATAGAATAGACATTTTATCCACATTGATTCTTCTGACCCATGAGCACGGTGTGGTTTTCCACCTGTTTACATCCTCTGCTAATTCTTTCCTCAGTGTTTCATAGTTCTCCCTGTAGAGGTCTTTCATCTCCTTAGTTAAATATATTTCTAGGTATTTTATATTCTTTCTTGCTATTGTGAAGGGTATTGAGTCTTTTATTTGGTTCTCCGTTTGACTGTTGTTGGCATATTGGAATGCTACTGATTCGTGTACATTGATTTTGTAACCTGAGACTATGCTGACTTTGTTTATCACTTCCAGTAGTCTCATGGCAGAATCGTTGGGTTTTTCTAGATATAAGATGATATCGTAAGCAAAGAGTGGTAGTTTTACCTCTTCTGGCCCCATTTCAATGCCCTTGATTTCCTTCTCTTGTGTAATTGCTCTGGCTAGGACTTCCAACACTATGTTGATAGAAGCGGTAAGCTCCATCAGGAATGAAAAAGGAGAAATTACAACTGATGCCAGGGAGATACAAGATATCATGTATGAATAGTACAAAAACGTTTATGCACATAAACTAGAAAATGTGGAGGAAATGGACAAGACAAATGTTTAGAAACACACAGCCTCCCTAGGCTCAACCAGGAAGAAATAGAATTCCTGAACAGACCAATATCAAGTACCAAAATTGAAGCAGCAATAAAAAAACCTCTCTAAAAAGAAAAGTCCTGGACCAGATGGTTTCACACCCAAATTTTCCCAGAACTGCAAAGAAGAACTGGTGTCT
>CAUYSK010109810.1:0-31748 GCA_963575035.1 Avahi laniger
ATTTATATTTTAATAAGAAAATTTTGGCTTACCTTTATTTATATCATCTGTTTATCCAATGTGTCATTGCTTTTGAGAAGCAATATATGGTAGTAATTCCTGACTGCAGAGCAGTAATTTGAAGTCTTCAGAAGATGAAAACAAAGAAAAAAAAGAATTGGTATCTCTGAGTGTCATGATTAGTTTAAAGTTTCTCCCTAGACATTGTCTCATGTCAACAGATCTTCTTTTCTTTTAATACAAGCAATAAAAAGTATTTTATGACCTAGGTAAATACACACGTATCCCAGTAAACAGCCAACCTGATGAAATTAAGCCTGGGTGGAAGCAGTCTATACCTAGGCAAAGACAAGAGCTTTCAGCTGGAGTTTAATATACTGATCTATAGATGTGTATTCATAAGGACACAACTAATGTTTACAAGAGACTACAGAGTCAAAGTAAATAATTCATATTAAGAATTAGTAAATGGATACTCAGACACAAATTATTTTGAAATTGAAACTAAATAAGGAGCAAAACTCACAAAGTCCAGAGTGTCCTGTCATGGAGGTAATGCTAGCTTCCTTGGCAGCCACATTTAGCAACCTTGCAGAGAGGGGAGGCGGGGCTTTTAAGGATTCAACACCACCCACACAGGTGATATTAAGTGATGCAGGTTTCTTCCGCATTGAAGGTGGAATTGTTAGGTAGATAGGATCTCGGGCTCTTCTTCGCACAAGTGTTCCCTGTTTTGGTGCTATTTAGAGCAATTGTTCCACCTGGGAAGAAGGATAGGGGCAGACACTCCATTTTGGTGTTGCCCCACCCTTAATTCTATCCCAAGTAACTGCCACACCTGGGGAAAGAGGGAATGCCTTATCAATCTAGGAATTCCTTAGCCCAAGCATAATAAGATTTAGGAAGTGACCTAGAGTAGCCTAAGGGTACTTAATATACCATTAGCTTGAATCTTCATTTCTGTTCACCTCCAGCCCCCTGGTGGGCTTTCTTAGAGGGAACTTCTTTACGCTGATGGAATTTTAAGGACACCTGTTGATGATTTGATAACTTCCTACACTTCCCAAGAGCCCTCCTCCAGACTGGGCCAATAAAAGGAAACAATCCAAGAAGTCAGGAGTAAAGAAGTGAGTGGGTCAGCGAGTGAGTGAGTTGGTCTGTCTCTCTCCACTTGCAGAGACGGACCTGTTTTATTTTAGAATAAAGAGCTTCTCTTGTGAAACTGCTCCCTGCCTGAGGTTGCTCCATAGTATCGGCCTTGCTGGCGATTTTTCCAAGAAAGGAGTCAGAGAACTGGGATGATAGTGTGGACTTGACGCTTTGGTTTGTCTCTGGTCATTCTTCAGCCAAGAGCGCACCAAGAACAAAGGGCAGACTCCCACTCTGACATCTTTGGTGCTGAAACCTGGGATTCTGACAGAATGTGTCAAGTGGAAACTCATAATCATATGCCTACAAGTTTATCACCCTAGAGATACCCAAAATGGAATGAGAACCCTTCAAATTTCTTCATGCTCTTCCCCATTGTTGGGGATACTGACAAAGGGGCAGTCAAGAAGAGGGAGGGAATGATGGCGTAAAAGTTGGATATAGAAAGTATGGAGCAAGTATAGCTTATGTTATATAGGGATAATTATTTTAATTGAGAAATGAGCTATGCAATGACTAATTCCCTGGTTCACAGCCATGGCTACACATTAAAACCACATGGAGTGATTTGTTTTAAAAACATCCAAATCTGAGCTCCAGTACTAGGGATTCTGATTCATTTATTCTCAGATGGAGCCTGAGATTCAGTATGTAAATTATCTCCCTGCAGGGGTTTGTAATGTGCAGCCAGGAATGACAATCACTGTTCTGATTTATTGATAAACTGTTGAAAACATGATATCACTCCAATTTGCAGAGGAAATCTACAGGGTTCTGATTTATTTCCTGGATTGTAATAATACATTTTTTCCCTTTTCTGGATTGACTATGTATCAACTTAATTTCATGAATGAGTTGCAAGTGTATCAGGTCCAACAGGAAGGAAGGATTAGAAATGAAAATGGCATTTTACAAATAAGGTAGTTGACAGTTGATTGGCTCAAGCAGAGTGATGACACAATAAAAACATTATTTCTATTTAATAGAGACACATTTTGCCTAATTACGAGTTAAGTGTCTTATGGAGGGAGTGAAGGAAATTTTACTTGGAAAATCAAAAAAGGTTTTGCCAAAACTAAAACTCAATTGAATAGGTAGTTACAAGGTAACCTGGCCAGAGAATTCAAAGTAATAGAAACACTTTTGGAAAACTGTCAGAATGTCCTCAGCTATTACGGGTGTTCTTGGATATGGTGGAAGAATGTACTGACTACAGTGAATATGCCATTATGATATCAAGGGATCAATGACAAAAACACCCTTGTCAACATAGTCCATTCTTTTGCTGATTTTTGAGAGATTATAGGATTTTTTGTTTCCTAATAGCATTTGACCTTGTATAGGATTAAGTAATATCTTTCATTCTCCAAGAACTCCCAGCTATCATTTTTTTTGTCATTTTTCTTGCAATGTTTTGAAAAATCTGAAAACAGAGAAAAGAAATTATACTAGAAATTTAGAACTTTAATGAAACCATCTTTGGCGAAAAGGGAGCATTGTAAAAGATGATATAATGTGTCTGACTTTTCAAAAATAAACCTTTTCACCATTGATGGAGATAATCTCCCAAGGTGCAGTGAATTATATTTGAATTTAATACCATATTGCTGTTTTCTTTGATGAGAATCTAGATCTAGTCAGCTTAAATCTCAGAAATAAAAACCTTTTTGTGTGTGTTTATCATATCTTGCAAATAATTTTTGCATTTTTACTTTGAAATATTTTTATTTGTAAAGTGCAGACAGGGATGAGACTAAATGATAAATAGTTGAAACAGAAGCTTTGCTCCAATGTGCTTTAACTTTGCTAATAGTATTTTTCTGCTCTCTACAAACTTAGCTTGTCAAAATCACCAGTCTATGAGTTTGTTTGTATATGAATTCTAAACTTATGATTGTGCTAAAAAAGTTTCCTACACTCCTATGCATCCATATTTTCTTTATAAATTATTTTAAATATCTTTAAATGTATCTTCGCAAAATAATTTTAAAATATTTATTTCGTATTATTTAGAAATTGTATTAAGAGGCAGGTAGAAATGTAACCTCTATTTTCCCATTGATATGACATGACAATGTTTCATAGACTAAATTCTCTGTTGATCTATTGCTAACTTCTAAATGACCCATTAAACTGCATTTATTTCCTTTCTAATATCAAAGAGTTATAATCACTATAATTTCATGTTTTAACATCTTTTATGCTTTACTACACCTTCTAATGATTTTGTGATTATTTTAGTATTTACTTTTTACAAATGGACATCCCTGGAAGATGTATTATTATTTTGCATCTGCATGATCATTGTAGTCAAATGCAGTATAATTATACACACTGAAAGATGACCCGCAGTAGGAATAATGCTGGCCATTTACAATAGCAACATAGTGATCATTAGAGTGAATTTCTTTGCTTACCTTCACAATAGTAACCACAAAAGCCACACCAGACCATTAATTCAAAGAGACAACACAATGGTGTCCCTGCGAGTTTTCCCAACATACTCAAGTGTTCTTTCAAGCCATCTATAATCTATTAATGACACTACCTTAATGTGGTGCTTTCCAAATATACCATACCTTTAGCCAATAGCAACAAATCCCTACGTATGAGGCTGCCAATGTAATATAAGAATTCCAGAGTCATTTGAAGCATATAAATTGCTACTTACAAAAATAACTCATATTACATTCCTTTTGGTTGAATTATTTCAGTCTATGTGCTTAACTCTTACTGAAACAACTCTTTCTAGAGAGAAAATAAGGGAAGCTAAAAATGGGCAGGTACAACACAAAGGACAAAGAAAATGTAAAGTCTTAGTATTACTTTTAAATACAAATAACTTTGTTTTAATGCAAGTGCATTGCCATGAAGGTATTAAAGCAGCCTTCAGGCCCCATATTTTCATGGACTTCTTCCAAGGTCCACGTAGAGACCCAAGTGGTGCATGGTGTGGCCCAGTCTTTTTGTACAATTTGTAAAAGTGCAGTATCTTAACCATACTTGGCTAAGTCTACTGTCTCCTTCCATCCAACTACCCCCACTTGCTTTCCTGCTTCCTTTCTAGTCCACTGCTGTCGGCATGACTGTAGGTATTATTGAAATCCAACAAAGGAAAGGGTGATTGGCGGGTCCACTCAGTTTGGACTTAGTAGAATATATTTACAGGGTTCACAGTCACTTTGAGTAACTTACTGCTGGCCTTGCCAGTGTGGCAAGGGCTTCCAAAAACATGTCTATACTTCCTGTGCCAACCCACTTTGCATAGTGACATGCAGGCGCTGGCCCACAAGATGCACTGTCAAATGAAACATGCCCTGAAGCACCTGGCACGAAAAGTGTGGGAACAGTGAGGGAACAACAAGACTCAGAATGGATAGCGTCAGAAGGTAGCCTGTAGAATATTCTCCCCATCATCAGCAATGTAAAAATGTAATGGTGGATTTGTTTCCCAACAAAACTCACTCAAACGGAAGTTCACTCCTCTTAGAAATATATTTTGAAATAAGGTGTATAAAAGAAAGTGCCAGACATTTTAAAAAATATTTTTGATGGGAAGCTTGCAAAACAGAATTAATTTGAATGCCAGTAAGGAATTGTGAAACCTGCAATGTGCATGAAAAATGGCTTGCACATGAAAAAAATCTTAATAAGTTTTTTTGCAAATGGGCAATCCTAAAATTATACATGGCATTACCAATAAAGAGGAGTAAAAATGAAAGGAAATGTTCTAAACTAGCAATAACAAAGAATAAAGGGTGATTATTTATGACAACACATGATAATTATAACAGAGAGGGATTACAAAGGAATATTGAGTTGAAATGTCAGGGGGAAAAGCATGTAAATGTCAGGCAAGAATTAACAAAAATATTGAAATATTTTCCTGGATTTAGTGATGTTTTCTGTATCAGCTTTTTACAAGTCACAATTTTTATACCTTTTCTCATCGTGAGTAAATATTCTCACTTTTACCTCATTTCATAATTGTCATTTTGTATTCTTCTACTTGAAGTGAACCCCTAAAACAGTAAAAGTTTCAGGCCTCCACAAATCCCCAGTCAACCCCTGTGTATTAGTAGTGGTGTAGATGTTATAGTTATTTTATAATCAGAAAATCAATTTCTGATAATGAGAGCTACAAATTTGGAGCTCTGTGTCTCAAAAGATTTTTCTACTTAAAAAGAAATGACTTTTATGAGGAAATTAAAAATATCAAATTAAAATGCTATAATGGTAAATCATTTCTCTGTTTCTGGAATGATTTCATTTAGACTACTTAACTGGTGCCAACTGAGATAAAAAGGGAAGATGGCAATAACCCCAAGAAAATTATCAGACATTTATTCCTCAAGGCTGCAAGTTGTAGCCTTGAATAGTAATGTGACTAAATTATTTCCAATTACTTAAGAATTTTGTCTTAAAGCCAGGGCCTCTGCATTTTCTGAGCTAGTGGAGGAATGAACACTGCTAGGCGTGATCTTCCTCTGTTCCAGTGATCTGCATCTTTATTTAGACCCAGAGAAACTGAAAGGAGTTATCAGAAAGGAGGAGAGGGTAAGCCAAGAGTGGGTAAAGAATACATATACTGCTGTCCCAAGTCCCCTGTGTATGGGCGAAGAGTGTCAGGCATGTGCAAGGGGTGTTCCTCCAGGAGGAGAAGTGTGCAGGATTTGTTGGGAAACTTTCCCAAATGGAAAGCTGGATGAGCCTTACCCTCAATGTTGCAGGAGGACAAGGCCAAGAGTTCAAAAGAGTCTTGTCGTAGGAGATCACCTATGTTTCTGGAAGTAACAGAAAAGTTGTCTTTGGTTGGGACAATCCAGAATTTTTGCAAGTTTTAATACTGGCAACTTTGCTGCCTTAGGGCATACATTTGGCAGCCATAGGATATCCCATAGAAAATAGGATCCCCTAATATTTATAACCCCAAGAAATTAGGTGATCTGAAGCAGTAGATACATTCTTAAAGATGGCACAAGTTGGAAGCACATATAGTATAGACAGTTATCAGTGCATTCCTTTCCCTGGCCCCACCCAGGTACAAGCAGTAAGCCTACATCAACTCAACTTGTCTTCTTTTTGGAAAACCCATATCCCAAATATGGAGATCTAACTGGATCATATCCCCAAATATACCTGGGAGAAATTGATGGTGTGTTTCTTTATTGTGTGTTTCTGAGAACTCTGCTAAAGGATCAAACAATCACTTCAGAAAATAATACAGTAAGTAATATACAACTATAGCATTCATGTTTACTACTTAACAACTTAGGTAGGTCGTCATGTCAACCGTACATAAAATCTATGCTATAAGGAAGGGTGTGATTAATAAATTACTGCATTAAATCATATGAAATTGCCAACATTTAATTGTTTGAAACTAGAGAAATGGCAATGTCTTAACATTTGACTCCATAAAAACCTACACTGTGTCTTTCAAGATGACACAAGCGGAACACATTCTGCAACTTTTCCATTTCTAAAAAGCAGGCGACAACAATAGTAAATTATGAAATCGGCTATATGCATTCATATGTTCATGGAGAGACAAACTAGCAAACAAGAAGTGGAATTTGGCATGTGAAAGATAATACAAAAGAGGGAAACAACAGCTGGGTATAGCCACTAAGAGTGAGCACAGCAGCAAAGTATTCAATGCAGAAAAGTGATGGATGTGAGAAACAAGTTGTTGTCAAGCAAGAAAGTGATAATGTCTGCCCTTGATCCAGGCAGAAGCAGCAAGGGTTCTGCTTGCAACAGGAGCAAGAGGCAAAAGAAACCTGTGTTAGAAATATAGGACATTGTTCCTGATTGTGGTAAACCATGGGAATGACAAGATCACTCACATCCAGAAAAATAGCTATTAAGGCATGTCATTTGCAGCACATTCTCACACTAACTCATCTCAGGTGAGGATATTAAAAATAACAGTGACTCCCCAACATCGTCACAGGCAGATATACAAGAGAAAGCAGAGATAATCTCACTGGAACTCTCAACTACAAAGATAAGCACGTGGTCAGGAACCAACAGATATTTTGGCAAAACTAAAAATGGCAAATTGAATCAAGAGGCTCAAGAAACAGGGAACCTATATCTCTAAGAAAATCAATAGAACCAACAAAATAAGACATTAAGTTAAGAATAATTAATATCTTCAGGAAGATAAGTGAGGATGTCACATCCATGAAACAAGATCAGACCGTAACTAAAAATAACTCAGGTATTTTATGTCAACATTTACATATGCACATGCATTATTTGTGAATTTTGAAGCTAAGAGATGGTATGGATAAGTGGATACAAATAAAGAAAAAATCACCAGCTGGAAGATCATGTTGGATAATTTCCCCAGAAGGTAATACAAAAATGATGAAGAGAAGGAAATGCAGAGAAAACATTAAGAGAGAGAGAAAACATGCTCAGAAGTTCTAGCAACTTTCTCCTTATAGAATTAGAAAGGATAAATGGAAAGGGACAGGTATTTAAAAAATGATAATAAGCAAGAATTACCAAGAACCAATACCCAAGTTTTTAGATTGAAAAGGATCTGCTGAGAATCAAGTAAGATATGAAAATAAAAGCAACTAGCACCTGGACAAATCCCAGTTACTCAAGGGTATAGAATAAGGGAATAGGGGAGAGGAAACCCAGGAGCTTCTAAGGAGAGAAGTGCCTAAATGAAACAGGAGCCAGACTGACATCTGTCTTCCTTTCAATAATATTGTGTAGAAGGAGATGATAGCATAATATCTTCAGCTTTGAGGATAAAACATATTTTAAAAAATCTCATCCAGAATTCTACACCTGGCCAAATTTGCCAACTCAAGTCTAGGAGAAAAAAATTTCAAAATCAATACGGTAAGAATCTATAAAAATCATGAACTTGTACATCTAAAACATAGCATAACTTCAAGATATGCAAAACAAAAACTAATAAAATAGAATTAGAAGCTAAAAAAATTAATAATCACTGTCAATGTTTTTACATATAGCTCCAAGAGAAGGAATATCAAGTATAACACTATAGAGAATTTAATAAACACAGTTAAAAAGCATATATACGTATTAAAAAACATGCAGGGAATATGCACAAAAAGATTATGTAATTGGTCAAAGTGAAAATTTTAATATACCCCTTGAAATGACATATTTAAGCCATGTTTACTCACCCTAGCACCCGTAAATTTAGAAATCAAATAGAGGAGTTAGAAAAATAATAACCAAAAAAGCCAGATATTCAGGAATTTAAAAAATATACTTCTAAATTACATTCAGAACTACCTAAAAAAATCTACAGGTTCAATGCAAACCCTATCAAAATATTAATAACATTCTTCACAGAAATAGAAAAAGGAAATCTTAAAATTTGTTTGCAATCACAAAAAACCCCAAATAACCGAAGCAGCACTAAGCAAAGAGGACAAAGCTGGAGGCATCACAATACCAGACTTCAAAATATACTACAGAACTGTAGTAACCAAAACAGCATGGTGCTAGCATAAAAATAGACACATATTCCATTGGAACAGAATAGAGAACCCAGAAATAAACACGTGTCTACAGCCAACTGATTTTTGGTAAAGGCTTTAAGAACACTGATTGGGGAAAGGATAGCATCTTCAATAAATGGTGCTCAGAAAACTGCATAGCCGTATGCAGAAGAATGAAACTAGACTCCCACCTCTCACCCTATACAGAAATCAACTCAAAATGGATCAAAGATGTAAATGTAAGATCTGAAACTATAAAACCACCAGAAGGAAACACAGAGGAAATGTTTCAGGACATTGTTTTTGGAACAGATTTTACGAATAAGGCCTCAAAAGCAGAGGCAACAAAGCAAAAACAAACAAATGGGATTATATCAAAATAAAAAGCTTCTGCATAGGAAACAATCAACAGAGTAAAAAAAAAAAAAACCCTACAGAATGGGAGAAAATATTTGCAAAGTGTTCATCTGACTAAGAAATAATATCAAGAATATACAAGGAACTCAAACATCCCAACAGGAAAAAACAAAACAAAACAAAACAAAAATAATTAAAATGGACAAATGATCTATTTGCCTATCAATTCAAATGATCTGAACAGACATTTCTCAAAGGAAGATACACAAATGGCCAAGAAATATATGAAAACATGCTCAACATTACTAATCATCAGGGTAACTCAAATCAAAACCTCAATGAGATATCATTTCACCCCAGTTAGAATGATGATTACCAAAAAGACAAAAAATAACTAATAGAACTAAGGGAATTCTTATGCACTGTTGGTGGGAATGTAAACCAGTACAGCCATCATGGAGAACAGTATGGAGGTTCCTCGAA
This sequence comes from Avahi laniger, assembly GCA_963575035.1. Taxonomy (NCBI): domain Eukaryota; kingdom Metazoa; phylum Chordata; class Mammalia; order Primates; family Indriidae; genus Avahi; species Avahi laniger. The sequence continues at coordinate 9,486 of CAUYSK010109810.1, forward strand.
AAAGTAAAAATAGAACTACCGTATAATACAGGAATCCTTCTACTGGGCATTTATCCAAAGGAAACAAAATCAGTGCATCAAAGAGACATCTGCACTCCCATGTTTATTGCAGCACTATTCACAATAGCCAAGATATGGAATCAACCTAGGGGTCCAACAACAGATGAATGGATAGGGAAAATGCAGTATACACACAATGGAATTTGCAGCAACATGGATGGAACTAGAGAACATTACTTTAAGTGAAATAAGCCAGGAACAGAAAGTTAAATACCACATATTCTCACTCACATGTGGAAGCTAACAAAAAGTTGACTTCATAGAAGTAAAAAGTAGAGCAGAGGATACTAGAGGCTGGGAAGGAAACAGGAAATGGGTGTATAGGGAGATATTTGTTAAAGGATACAAAATAACAGATATATGGGAAAATTAATTTCTAGTGTTCTATACCACTATAGGATGATCATAGTTAATAATATATTATACAGTTTCAAACAGCTAGAAGGAGGATACTGAACGCTCCCATTACAAAGAAATAATAAAGTTTGAGGTAATGGATATATTAATTGCACTGATCTGATCACTATAGATTATATGTATCAAAACATCACTGTGTACCTCATAAATAGGTACAATTATTATATGTCAGTTTAAAAAAGAAAAATAAAATAAATTATACCTGACTTAAAGATTTACTAACAATGGAAATTTATAAATTATCAAAAACAGAATCATATAAAAATACTACATTTATCAAAATCTCTGGATGACAAAAAAAGAATGATTACTGGAATATTTATGGTTTTTAATTTAAGAGGATAGATAAAAAGAAAACCCCAAAAGATGGATTACAGCATAATCAATGAATATGTAAAAATGCATTGAGAATGGAAAACAAGTAAAACTAATTCATCAACAAAATGGAAAGGTGGTCCTATAAAGTCAGTATGTCAGATGGATCTTTGCAAACAATCAAAAATAGGGACAAAACAAACACTAACATATTGAATGAAAAAATAAAACATAAGAACAATTACAAATATTTTAAATAAAAAAGAAAACTAGATGATTCAGTATAGAAATAATTTTGAGAATTGAGATGAAATGGCCTAAAATGAATGTATAAACTTCTAATTTGGAATGAGAATACACATACACACACACACATACTGTGTTAGATACATATGGATAAAATAGCTACTTTAAAATAGTAGGAGTTAACAGTACTTTAAAATTTTATTTTGAAATAATTTAGGCCTACAGAAAAAACTGCAAAACCGATACAGAAAATTCCCATATGCCCTTCATCCAGCTTCCCCTGAAGTAAACATCTTGTCTAACACAATAACATGATTCAAGCTAAATAATCAATATGGATAAAGTAACATTAACTAAACCAAAGAGTTTATTTGGATTTCACCAGCTTTTTCATCTTTTTTTGGTTCCAGGATCCAAAAATAATTTGTACATTGTATTTAGTTATCGTGTTTTTTAGTTTCCTCCAATTTGTAAAAGTGCTTCTGTCTTTTCTCGTTTTTCATGACCTTGACACTTTTGAAGAGTTACAGTACATTATTCTGTAGAATGTCCCTCACTTTATGTTAGTCTTGTTTTTCTCCAACCTCAATTGAGTCTAAGAATTTTTGGCAAGAATTTCACAGACGTGATTTTTCCTTCTCAATGCGTCTGTTGAGGAATATGGGATCTTAATATTGACGGTATTAACCTTGAGCACTTGGTTGAAGTGATGTCTGCTTGGTTTCTTTCCTGGAAATTGCTATTTTTCCCTTTCTAATAAACAAATACTCTGATTTTTCTTACCATTTTGCATACCAGTTTTAGCATTCCTTTGTAAAACTTGACTGCAGCAATTTCACGTTTTGTTAATGGTGATTTTCTACTTCCCTCATTTCCTCTGTATTCATTAAATAAACTTTTTTCTACAGGGAAGAGCCGTTCCTTCTTCCTCATTTATTTATGAAGTATTTACTTTGATCAGTATGGATATATAGGTGTTTATTTTATTCTCTGCATTTTATCCAATATTATCATTATTTTGTTGCTTAGATTGTTCAGCTTTGGCTATTGGGAGCTTTTTTTAGGTTAGCTCCTGTACCCTTTCAACATTTCCTCTTCCTCTTTTAACTCCTTACTTTTTAGAACATGTTATTCCAGGATCATTTTGTATTCACCCTACTCCAGCCCTGAAATCAACCAATCCCTCTAGCAACCCCAGTTCCTTGAATTAGAGAATTACATTTAGAAACCAAAATCTAGGCTTTGTATATGCACACTGCTAGCTAGTGGAGTGTCATCGAATCTAGGCCTCAGAAGGCAGAGCAAGGAAATATATGTATTAATACATATACCAACCAATGCATATGCAGACATTTATCTATCATCTCTCTGTCTCTCCATCTCTCCATCCATCCATCAGTCCATCCATCCATCTATCTTTTAAAAACATGATGCTTATAATGATACCTCTGCTTCTGTTTCTAAACTACAAGATTCATTCATTCTGGCCCTTCTCCTTTCTTTATTTGTATCAATTCCATCTAACAGTGAGAAAACTGGCTTTCATTACATACGATAAATTCACTTAATTGTCAGTTCCTATATACACCAAAGGTAGTTTCAGGATTATTAACTCATACCACCAGGAAAAACAGATTTATTTACTTGAGTATGGATTTTGTGCCAGTACTTTTTTTCCTTCAGCCTTAGATTAGCTCAACAAAATAGTGGTTTCCAAAGTTACTTGAGTTATTTTCCTCTCAACCTTCAGTGGTATTTTTTATATGTCACATATTTGTATTCCATTTAGCATTCCTCCAATATTCTAATTTTTTTTTAATTTCCATACAGTACAATTAACTCTTTGTAGTGTTGTATTGGTTTTGACAAATGTATAGAATTGTATCCTTTTCTGTAAGGTTATTTCTATATATACATACACACATATATATATGTGTGTGTATATATATATAACTTTATATACAGAGAGAGAGAATCAAGCAATACTTACCTCTTGGATATGCTTCTTTCATATAACAAAATGAATTTAAGAGTAATCCTTTGAAAAATCAATAATTCATTTTTTTATGGTTAAATGACATTTCATTGTATAGCTACACTGAAGTTTGTTTATTCATACATCGATGAACAGTATCTGGGTCATACACAGTTTGACTATGAATTATGAATAATGATTATGAATAATGCTGCCATAAACATGTATATAGAACTTTTGTGTGAATATAAGTTTTCATTTCATCTGCGTAAATACATGTAAGTGGGATTTCTAGGCCATGTGACAAATAAATGTGAATTTACCTTAAGGTAACTCACCCACGTTTTCCACAATGGCCTTGCCATTTTGCATTTCCAGCAAGAACATGTAAGAGAGGTACTCTGTACTGCAACCAACACTTCCTATTGTCAGTATTTTTTTAAATTAAACATTCTATTAAGTGAGTCTTGTAATATCACTGTGGTTTTAATTTGCATTTGTCGAAATGATTTTGGCCATCTCTCATATGCATATTTGCCAGCAGTATTCATTACATGCCAAAATATCTATTTAGATAGTTTGTCCACTTTTTAATTGAGTTATGTTTTTTAATTGTTGTGTTTCAGATGTTCTTCATTTATTCTGGATATAAGTTTTTTTGTAAGAAAAGTAAAAATCTATCTATGGCTTGTTCTTTCATTCTCTTAAGAATATTTTTCACATAGCAAAAGATTTTTTTCCATTTTATTTCAAAATACTAAGGGTGTACAAATGTTTTTGTTACATGGATAGCTTTTGTAATGCTTGAGTCAGTGCAATTAGTGTGCCCATCACCCAAACAGTGTTCATTAGGTAGGTTTTTGCTCCTCCCTGCACCCTCCTCCCCATTTCTTGATTTCCAATGACTTTTACTTCCCTCTGTGCACATGTGTGCTAATTGGTTAGTTCCAACTTATTAGAGAGTACACACGGTGTTTCTTTTTCTATTCTTGAGATACTTCACTTAGGATAATGGTTTCTAGTTCCATCCAAATTCATGAAAATTAGGGAAGGTTTTAACTGATATATATCCATATCCATGTTGGCTTTATCTAAAAGAAAGATGAATAGTGTCTAAAATACCTAGTCTAAATTTCTGGTTACTGAATTTCAAAGAAAAAAAAATGTCCAGTAAAAGACCACTGCTTTTTTTGTTGTTGTTGTTAGTGGAAAGAAGCTCTTTTTTAGAAAGATAACTGAAAAGATTTATATTATATCAGAAATCTTCAAGGTGGGAGAATGTAACTAATGCTCATACAGTCATTAAGAGCAAGTATATGATGAGTTGGATAGCAGAGGAAGTGACATTGTTTTCAATCACGGCAAACATATTGACCTCTCTGCATCAAAATGACACAAGTTAAAGGTCCATGACTTCATAGGTAACCATTCTAACATAGACAAAGAGAAAGTAACACTCGAGATAATTTAGGTATATCCATACTTTTGCAAATGGGATAATGGTGACTTCCTGCTATCTCTTAACTTCTAGTTCCACTACCACAAAGAGAAGGCTGAGCTGGACATTTAAAATTTAATAGTAACGTGACATTTCTTATGCTTTCAGAGAATCTGAAGGATGTCTCAGTACTCTGAATACAAATCAAGACTGCCTACATTTCTGAATTTTTGAAAGAAGGCATGTGGCATTCTAATGTATTTTTCCAAAACATCCAGTAGATGGCATGAATACCTCTATTTCCCAGATGTGGATTAGCATTAGTAACCCTGAAAAGGATGTTACAGCTCTTCAGACAGAAGGAATAGGGAGAGGGCATTTTCTAAGATGCTGCAGAATAAGCTACTATAGATCTTGATTTGGAATTAGGCCTCACCTTTTGTAAACAGAAATATCTGTAGATCTATTTGTTATTGGTCATTTTAGAGCTTTTGTAAGATTGAAATTAAAAGTTACTGGTGTACTATATATATGTATGTATGTATATATATATCAAACAAAATTGATTATTTTTAAACACATATAATTTAAATAGACAGACATATGAATATGACATAGTTCCACTAAAATCACGTAAATTAATTGCTGAAGATTTGCAAATAACCACGAATCAAGTAATCTGATTTGGCAAATCAGAATGTTGTTTGGCCCAAAGAGATGTTGCAGATACATGACGGTTCCTTACATAAGAATCTGTAAACCAGAACACATAATTTTTTTTTTTTTTTAGAGCGGGAGACAGGGGACAGGGTCTCACTATATTGCCCAGGCTGATCTTGAACTCCTGGACTCAATCAATTCTCCCTTCTCAGCCCCTTATCTGCTAGTGTTTACTTTACTCGTAACTTCATTGACCTTGCATTGTCTAAATATCCCAATCCCTCTCCATTTTATCTCTAATTCTAGCTTTCTCTCATATCATATTATCTTCTTAAGAAATGTTTATACTCAATTGATAATAGAGTAATGGTCCCATGAGGGAACTCTCTTTCCATGTGTACATAAAAATTAACACACACACACACACACACACACACACACACACACACATCCCTGGATCACTTCTGTATCAATTAGGGTGTTTTAGATAACAAAGATTTGAGCAAGAATAGGTTGATTTCTCCTACAGCAAAAAGTTCAGATGTAGATTCTTCTCAAATTGATTCAGTGCTTAAAGATGTCATCAAGATTGGTGTTCTTCCTATCTGTCCACTGCCCCATCCTATTTGTAGGCAATTTTCCTTGTAGTCACAGATGGATATAGCTTCTCCAGATATGGCCTGTGCACACAGCCAAGTTGCCAAGTGTGCCTCCCCTTCCATTAATGAAGAGAAAAATTTTGAAAAAGTCCTCAGGAGATGTCTCTTGCCATCTCATTGTTTAATGCTATATAAGAATGCCTAAATCATTTCTGGCAAGAATTTAGCTCTGGCATTCTCAGGATTTGCTTAGACTAAATAGTGTTTCTTCCCTGGTGATGGGCTAAACCCATGCAGCACACCATCTCACCAAAGGTAGACACAATGAGCATGGAAGATGATGAGACATGGTAGTTGGTTCAGCCACCACAGATGACATTTTCTTCTGGTCTCCAGTCCAGCAATACCACTAGTGTGAGGCCTTCCCTGACCACACAAATGCATCTCATTCCTGTTCCCATCACACTTGCCATTACACTTTTGCACATCATCCTACCTTCTTTACTCAAACAACGTGTTTACTTTCAAAAATCTTTGATTATATCCCTATTTTATCCTACCCCCTGCCAGAAAGTAAGCCCTTTTGGAGCACAAATACTGTCTGTCTGTTCACGATCATTTCCCTGGTGCCCGGGAGAGTCCCTCGTGCACACTAGATAGAATCATGTAAGAAATAATAAATGAATGTAAATGTTCATAGGGGCAACCTGATCTTTGTGGGCTCATTTCCCAACAGTATAGCGGAGGTTAATTAGGAAGGATGCTGTTCTCATGGGACATGGTTTTGGCATAGGATAAAGATTATTCTGAAATTTAATAAACACTAGAGACCATCAGAGCTGTGAAGAGGAACTAGGAGGTAGTGGTTGGCTATAGAAATAATACCGACTAGGGGACATGGTTAGCTGGACCACAGATGAAGAAACAGACTGTTGGACCCTCAGTCAAGAAAAAAGTGCAGCTGGAAATGACAGGATTTGCAGATAGAAGAAAAAGCCCTTTTCCTGTGTAATTCCTTCTGGTTTTGTCACTCACCAGCTGCGGCACGTTGGGAAAATTACTAGTTTTCTGTAAACCTTAGTATTGTTGCAGAATTTTGGAAAGAGTTGAAGTCAAAGATCTGAGTTGGAATCCTGACTCTAGCAAAAAAGTAGATTTTTTTCTTCTTTAACCTTGGATAAGTTTCTTGACTTCTCTGAATTTTGGCTTCCTAAAGTGTAAAGCAGATATTTATAAAACCAAATGATAAATGAGCTCTGTTCTAGCCAAGTGTAAATGTTTGGCTATGTGAATCCAGTTTTTTCCAAATATTAAAAGTTGAAAATGTATTTATTAAACACATACACACACTCACATGTGTATGCATATATATATATATATATGGAGAGAGAGAGAAACTGCAGTGTGCCAATGGGGAAAAATAAACGTCTCTGGGATTTTTCTAATCCTTTCTCATTCAAGCATGGCTGATAAGATGCTCAGGAGAGCATTTATTAGTAAAAGAAAATGGAATAATGTTAAATATTTGTAGAATAAATGTAAGGGAAATTTGTGAATTTATGAAAGAAATTGTGACTATTAAAAGTTAATCCAAGTCTATTTCTGTAAATAAATTACAACATTGTATACATAAGTAAAGTGGTATTCTCTGATTTCTTTTGAACTGTTGGAGGATGGGATGTGTGCTGAGGCCCACATTTTGCAAATATTATTTCTTACCCATATAGGCAAAAACAGTGGATTCTACAAATAATGAAATTAAGTCCAACCAAAATATCAGGAAAAACAATTTTATATATGGTCTGTTGGCTCTCTATTGAAAAATGTAACTAGGTGCTTTTCTTTAGACTCACCAAAATTCAGTAAGAAAATACCAAATATTTTCCTATTTTACATGATTTCTATTTTAGTAATACAAGGGGCATTTTGTAAGCACAGTGTGCAAAGACAACAAGAAGGTATTTAAAATGGTCTTTCATAATACTAGCCAAGATTGAAAAATAGAGGTTGTTTTTAAGGCAAATTGGGTGGATTAGTCACTGCTAGTTTAATGTTTTACTATTTGATCAGTGAAAACAGTAAAGTAACCTGGAGAGAGATAACTTCTAAAGTTTCGTCTCAGGCTACAACCTTGACCTTTTCTTTCTTAATGTTTTCATAAAAGAAGATATAAAAATGTTGATCATATTTGAATTGTTATGGTGAAATTTTTACACATAAGAATAAGATTGTAAACAGAATTTCAGGATCTAGAGAATTGGAAGAATATCTAATTGACCAGAGGTAAATTCAATGATTGCTCTCGATGCTATAAATCAATTGCCTATGTATAGAACAGAGAAGGTGGGATGGTAGTAGTATGTGATGAATTGATTTCTGCATTTCCTTTAACATTAAACTTCAAGTAACGAGGTGGTTAGGAAAGAGAGAAGCCATTCTCTACCTGATTAAGAATAAAATCTGGGAAGTAAGGATTGTGTTCTACTCTGTTCAGGTTGCAGTACATATAAAATGTTTCAAAAGGGACAAAGATGAACTAGATCACGTCACAGTCAAGTCATTTTCTATAGAGTCCAATTAGTATTTCTTTCACAAGTGTTGCCATGATCCTTCCAAAGGTGGCCTCACAGACATCCCATTTCACATGCTCTCTTTAAGACCTGAAATGTTCCCTTTTCCATCAACAGATAGAATCTGTGCTGCCTCCTGTTGAAACTAGGTGGAACTTTGTAAGTACCTGACCAATAGGATGAAGTGTCAGTGATGCTTTATAACTTCAGAGACTAAATCATAACGGTAATATATTTTGCATCTCTCTCTCAGGATGTGTGCTTTGGGAATGTTAAGATGGAATATAAGAAGAACCACTACCTCAAAGCCTCTGTGCTGGAGACACCACTTAGGAAACTTCCATAGGGATGTCCAGGGCGATCCAGCTGGGCCAGCCCCTAGCTATTCAATCCCCCCAGCCCAGACATGTGAGTAAAAAATCCTTGCAGATGATCCCAGGCTAAGCCACTCTTTGACTACAACTTCACAAGAGATGCCAAGCCAAAACTGCCAGGCCAAACCACTACTGAATTCATGATGACTCACAGAAGCAAACTGTGGGAGATAATATGATAGGCAGAATAATGATTTCTCTGTCCTTATTCCTGAAAGCTGTGACTATATTAGGCTATTAGGAAAGGGAAATTAAGGCTGCAGATGGACTTGATTGATAATGAGCTCACCTTAAAATAGGAAAATTATGCTAGATTATCTCAGTGGGTCCAACGTAGGCACAACGGTCCTTACAAGTGGAAAGTAAATGCAAACAGATAAAGATGTGGCTACCCAAGAGAGATACGACATTGCTTACTTTGAAAATGGGAGAAGAAGGCACCAAAGCCTGTGGGCAACCTCTAGTAGCTGGGAAGGGCAAGGAAATGGATTCTCATCTAGTGCTTTCAGAAACGAATGCAGCCTTGCTGATGGCTTGATTTTAGTTCAATGAGATAAATGTCTGACATCTATTTTACGGAACTGTAAGATAATACATTTGTATTGGTTAAGCCTCTAAGTTTGTGGTCATCTGTTATAGCAGCATTAAAACGAATACAGATAATAAATGATTATTTTTGTTTTAAGGTACTAAGTTGCAGTTGGTTTGCTATGCATCATTAGACAATTGGAACAGAAGAGTAACTGTCGTTAGATAGTGAACTATTTGAGTGGAGTAATAATCCTCTGGCTATATTTTTATCCTGTTGGCCTAGTTCTGTATAGTATTTAAAAAATATAATATACCAATTAATGGTGAACAATTCAGTGGAAAAATAATGACAATGACCAGAATGGTGAAGGAACTTGACATAATAGATTAGGCATGGCTGATGAAACTAGGGTTGCTTACTATTGAAGAAGAACCAGGAGACCTTGAGAGATATCATCATACATTTGAAGTTCTGTCATGTGGTAAAGATACCATGTGTGTTTTGCACCACAATGGAAGGGCTGATGGAAGTGGTAGCAAGGCTGATTTTATCAGAATATATAGAGAATTTACTTACAATCAAAGCTTCTCAAATTGGTATTAAGGATACCTGACAGGTAGTCATTTGTTTATTGCTGGAGATTTTCTAAGGCTAAAAGAAAAAAAGAGATTCCCATAATCTTGTGTTTTACAGAGCTATTTACAAAATAAAATGAAATTCATTATTTGCAAGGAAGTCCACAAGTAAATATTTTTATGTCCTTTTGGGTGACATGGCATTTAGACTTTAGTCAGCAAAGTAAGTCCTGCATTGAGACCAGTGATTTTCAAAGTCTTTCAATAAATCATGCTCATAGAAAATAAACATTTTTCTATGACTGTTAGGGTGAAATAAGGATCTATACGAGGCTCAGTTTAAAATTTTTTTTCTTTAATTTTAAGGAAAAATAAAATATAAACAATTACAGGAAATACTAATATCTCATTAGTATAAAATATCCAAATACAATCTCATCAAATTTTTAACAGAAATGTAAACTAGATCCTATGAACACAACTTTTTCTTCAAGCTTTATTCTTGCAGTAGGTGTATGTAATTCCTAGGCAAAACTGAGTAAGAATAAAAATTTCTTTAATTTTTTGATAGCATCAGTAAGAACTCTGCTTGTGGGAAATGCAAATCAAAACCACAATGAGATATCACCTTACCCAAGTCACAATGGCTTTTATTAAAAAGTCCAAAAACAATAGATGGGCATGGATGCAAAGAGAAACAAATGTTTATACACTATTGGTGGGACTGCAAATTATTATAACCTCTGTGGAAAACTGTATGGAGATTCCTCAAAGAACTATTAATAAACATTGACCTACCATTTGATCCAGCAATCCCACTACTGAGTATTTACCCAAAAGAAATAAGTCATTTTCTCAAAAAGACATCTGCATTTAAATGTTTATTGCAGCACAATTCACAATTGAAAAGATGTGGATTCAACCCAAATGCCCATCAGTTCATGAGAGGATTAACAAATGTGGTATGTGGAATACTACTCAGCCATGAAGAAGGATGACTTAATGCCTTTTGCAACAATTTGGATGGAACTGGAGACCATTATCCTAAATGAAGTATCCGAAGAATGGAAAAACAAACACCATATGTACTCACTATTAAATTAGAACTAACCGATGAGCATACACGCATAGAGGGAAGTAAATCTCAAAGGGAATCAGTCACGAGGAAGAAGGAGAAGGGGATGGGTGAAAACCTACCTCGCAGGTACAATGAACACTATCTGGGTAATGGGCACACTTAAAACCCTGACTTGAGCATTGCAAAAACGATCCATGTAATTAAACACATTTGTACCACCAAAATATTTTGAAATAGAAAAAGAACTCTACTTGCATAAATAAGTGATATTTTCAAAATCTATTGTTTCATCTTTTCAAAATTGACAATAGTTGAAATTATGTTTAATGAACTCAACATCTCTTCATTTTCTTTCATTGGCACATGCAGTGCTAAAATTTTTTTATAATACTAATGAATTTCAAATCAAATGAATTTTGAAATAGTAGGTAGCTAAAAATGACTGAGCTTTCATTAGTAGGGTGTGTGAGCACTAACAGTGTCCATCATAGGCTCCAGGGTTTTGTATGGAACTGAACTCCAGTGCTATCGACAGAATGTTTGTATTCTCCAAAAATTCATACGTTGAAACTTCAACCCTCACTGTGGTGATATTAGAAGGTGGGGCATTTAGGAGGTCTTTAGGTCATGAAGATGAAGCCTCATGACCCTTAGGATTAGGGCCTTTATAACAGAGACCCCAGAGAGCTTCTACCATGTGAGGACACAGGGAAATGATGGACAACTATGAACCAGAAATCAGGTCCTTACCAGACACTAGCTCTGCCAACGCATAGATCCTGGACTTTCCAGCCTCCAGAACTGGGAGAAATAAATTTCTGTTGTTAATAAGGCACACAGTCTATGGCATACTGTTATATCATGCCAAGTGGACTGACACTTCAGAATCACAGGTGCATTCCTCTAAATTTCCTCTTGACTGGCTCTACCTTGAATTGTGTACCTTAACAATTGGAATTGGAACACTATTCCAATTGGACATAGGAATACTATTGGAATACTATATATTCTGGTAGCTCCATGAGCTCCTCATCCATAATTGAAAACTTTACATTCTGCAGCTGGCTTTAGATATGACCAGCTGGTAGCGCACAATTTGGCAAGGCTCTGTTTGTGGCTACACAGCTACACATTCTTGATGTTATGTGTGGGAAGTACCATTAGATTGGTTTTATTTAGATGCTCCTTGAAGAATCCCTGGACAGCATATCCAGGCTGTTGGTGATCCTGTGGACCCTGGCTCCTCCTGCCTTCATCTTGCCATATCAGATCTAGAGTATACCCACATCGCCAGTGTACCCAATGTTGTAACTTATTCAGAGCACATTGATTGGGAAGCTCTGCTACTGACCAGGAAGCAGTTGCTTATCTGGAACATTTGTGGAGTTCTTAAAACTCTCCCTACCTTCTAGCCCTCACTGCCCACTGAAATCTCTCTTTTTTATTTCATTCCTTAGTGCCTAGAATTCCAAAATTAATCAAGCAATTATGAAAAGGAGCCAAAGCAAGGGGACTGAAGTTAACTGAAGGGCTGACACATGTGAAATAAATTCTGCAACGGACTGAAGGGTTAGCTCGCCTTCAAATTCATATATTGAAATTCTAACCACAAGGTTGTGGTATTAGAAGGTGGTACCTTTGGGAAGTGATTAGGTTATGAGGGTAAAGCTCTTATGGTTGGGATTAGTGTCCTTATAAAAGAGACCATAGAAATCTAGTAGCCCCTTCCACCATGTGAGGATTCAGTGAGAAGAAACATCTATGAACCAGGAAGCACACCCACAGCAGACACCAAATCTGATGGTGCCTTCATTACGGACTTTCTATCTTCCACAACCGTAAGAAATGAATTTCTGTTGTTTATAAGTCACCTAGTTTATGGTACTTTGTTATAGCAAGCCAAATGGACTAAGATAACTCCATTTATGTTAATGGTTAAAGATCTCTATGACATAAATGTTATTACAAACTCATCACATATGAAGAAAATAAAGTGTATAAAGATTAATTCATTGATTGTGTAGGTTGCAAATAACATAGTAAGATGTAAATCTAGGTTAAAACTCCAAATTCAATTATTTTTTTTCCTATATAGGCTGCCTCTATGAACTTTAATGAGCATGGGAAAGTGGAAACTTTTTTTATATTTAGGATACAAATATGTACCTTTCCTCTGCCGCTTCATATGTAGAAAGTTTCAAGGGCTCATTATTTTCACTATGACAACCCAAAGAATCTAGATTAACTACAAAATGCAGTTTTTAAAAACCTCAACAGGGATCTGAAAACACAAAGAAACCTAAATAAAATCAACTCCAGAAAGAAAGGAACACTTTAAGATACACTTGCCATCACTGCTCTCATCCCAGGAAGAACTTCAAGAGAAAGAGGAATCTCCTTAGATGGGGATAAGGAGAAAGTAGGCAAATGTTTGCAGAACAATGAATAGCTGATGTTAAAGACCACAATTCTGAGATACCCCAGCCACAAAGTGAAGGTGTCCACCTGCCAACTCTTTCCCACTGGTTTTCACTGAGGTCTGGAGGAAGTAAGCCCAACCCAAGGTCTGGGAAAAAGGGTCAAGACACAGCATCCCTGGGCGAGCCGTGCAGGGGCAGCCCTCATGTGAAGCAACCATCCTCAGAAGGAGTGGGGAAGGGTAGAGGTTCATTGCAAAAAGAAAGAGAAGCCCCACGAGAGAGATATCAGAATTTAGTGGAGGAGATAAGCATATAGGAGAAAAAAGAGCATTAAAAGAGTTTATGAAGAAATGTTCATGTACATAAAGGGAAGTGTGCAGAATGTATGGAACATAATTAGATTTATAGAGTTTATATGGTGTATGATTGCAAAGAGGCAGTACACTTTTCTGAGTGCCTCTAGGCTCAGAAACTGTCCTGCTTTTGTTCAAAGCCCAGTAATACTATATGGTATCTAATGTGAATTTAGTAACATGAGCCAACTGGTCTGCCTCAGGGTCTTCATCCATAAAATGAGAGCAATGATAGAGTCTGTCTTACAGGGTCATAGTGAGAATTACACAATTCTGTTCACAGAAAACACTTAGAACAGTATCTGGGACATGATGATCTGCAATTGTTACTGAGGTCTATGGGGGAAAGACATCAAGGTACTTAGACTATCTCATCTATTGCTCTCCTTCCTCCAACCCTACCGGGCCTTGTCAAGCTCTTCACATCCGGTGTCCTCTCTCTGACCATAATGGTTTCACACATACTGTTCCCATCTGCTCTGATAGTCTTTTTATTCCTACTTTCTTTCCTAGCTAGCAGGACCAATTTTATGAGCATAAGATCTGTGAGTCACATAGCCCCATGCATAGAAGGGCCCCAGATTGGTTTAATGTTCTATGGTTGCTTTCCTCAAATCCACAATGATTTTTGAACAAGAGACTCCACATTTTGACTTTTCACTAGGACCCACAGACCTTGTAGCCAGTCCTGCTGGCTAGCTCCCATAACATCTCAAGGCTTGGCTCAGAAGCCATGCCTTCCTAGGTGCACTCTTTTGAATCTAGGTTAATTTCCACCACTCTATTCCCTCTCGGTGCATTTCACTTATTCTGTTATATTACTTATTATATTCTTTAAAAAATTAAGCCCTGCAAAATTTTGAAAGCTATAAAAAAATCAGGGACATTGTCAGCCTTGCTCAATATTTTTTTTTTCTCAGCACTTGCCAGAGGCTGTGACATTATGTGTTCAATAACTATATGTTGAATGAATGAATGAATAACATGCTTGCCCTGAGAAGAGGAAAATCTCTGAAAACCACTGTCCCATGATGCTACCATAGAGAAATCATGCCCATTTGCCAAAAGGGATAGATCCATGATGAATAGAAGAGTCCTAAAGGCAAGGGGTCCAACACCCATTAAGAAGCAATGGATTCCCCCTGAGTGAGTACAGAGGACCAGCAGTATGCTTCCAACTGTAAAAGGGAGGAGTGGATTATTTGAACATTGTATGCTTAACAGTTGTGATGTTTGCTAAACGAGACTGGAACTGCTACCAGGCAGTTACTAGTTATTGATAATTATTGACACTCCTGGAAAATGAGTAGAGATTACCAGAGAGTATGAGGCAACAACTGGGAGTGAAACATTTACTAGGAATGACTGTCCCAAGAATTTCTCTCTGCATGGTGCTCAGAGAGATCTGTTTAGCATGCACAGTTTACAGTCATACATAAAATTTTACCTTGGTAGGATATTTGTTATGTTTATCTTCTTTCTAAAGTAGTCAAGAGTTTGAGTAGCTTTAAGATAAACCGTTTTATGACTGTCTCTTTACCCTCTGTGAATTAGAAAGTAAGATGTTTCTATATTATTTTGATGAAATAACCCATAAAGCACTGTCTAATAGTTAAAGAATAGTGTCGACATCAGATCTGGGCTCTAGTCCAGTTTCTACTAATTAGCTGGGTTACTTTGGGCAAGTCGTTTAATCTTCCTACTCTTCAGTGTTTTCAAAATGAGAAATCTTGCATGATTTCTCAGTTCCCTTTTAGCTCTAAAGTTTTTAATTAAGAGAGAGAGAAGAATAAGAGAAGGAATTCTTTAAAGGTGTAGGTAATCAAAACTAGTGTAAAAATAATGTTATGTGTGAGAAGGAAACTGAATAGAAATAAAGTCAAAAGAACAGAATCTGTACTCATTAGAAACCACAAAAATTGCACAAGCATTTTTCCCAGGACAGTGGGTCTTCTAGCCTAGTAAGGCACACAGTCTTGAGGGGAAAGCACAACTGGGGAGGGCATTCCTGTAAAATATCACCGCTTTAAAAAAGACAAACAGCATGCAGAAGCAAAGGCAGGCTCTATCTTAGGGGTTAGCATTTCACAGCATAAATGTGGATCATACTGTGAATTGGAAGCTAGAGAGACACAATGTCACAATCAGAAAGCCAGACACTATCACTGTGTATAGGGTTTTTTTTTTTTTTCTGATACAGTTGAGGGATTTTCCCCAAAGTTTATAGTTTAAACAATTTTAGATCCTATAACTGCTGAATTGTTGAGAAATAGATACAAATGATTCTTTGTCTTCAGTTTCTAACAGTAAATTGTGTGGTTCCGTAATCAAGCATTATCCAGTCTTATGCGTGTGATGCATCACAGTTTGGTGTTTTTCTCTCTTTCCAGAAAGACAACTGAATAAATATGGTAGAAGGATAGGAAGGAATCAATACCTGAGCATACTCAGAATGACAGAAGACAGTGGCAGGCACTGGAAAGTGGTTAAATAGTACTGAGGGACAAACTACTGCTCAGTTGAGCACAGATACAGGGTAGGATTGCAAAGAAGGGAAGAGCTTTTCCTCAATGATGGCAATACATCTGAGAACCACCACAGGGAGTGAGCAGGAAGCAGGAAGTGAAAAGGTCTGAGCAACCTCTCTTCCCATTCTGATCGGAGTTCCAAGATAGGCACCAGAGGAGTCTCACTGGGGCAAAACTAAATTACCCATTCCACATTCTCCAGACATTGAAAATCTGGGAAAGGCAAATCCTCTTAGGACATTTTTATATGAGCACTTTTAATCTGAAAACATGACTCATTTTTACCTTAGAGAATTTTCATGTAGTTCTTTGTTGTTTTCTTTCATTCCTCTTTGTTCTCCCTTTCTAGCATTAATGTTAAACAAATATTTTAGCTTCTGGGTACATCAGCTAAACTTTCTTTTACTTATTTTTTTCTTATATGTATTTTCTTTTTGGGTTTGTTGCTTTATTTACTGTGTTTTTTACTGAATTCTAGAGAAATTACTTAATCCATCTTCACAACAATTAATCCTTCTACAACATCTATTTTGGTATTCAGCATTTTCGATTTAGTTGTTGCTGTAGTTGTTATTGTTAATGTGTAAATAATATTTGATTTCTACAATTGTTTGTTATTTTTAGCAGCTTTTCTCATTTTCTAACTATGATCTGTACTAGAATTTCTTCTAGCATAAGGAACATAATTTTTTAAGCTCGTTACCGTTTCATGCAGTAGCTCTTTTTTTTCTTAACTTTATCTGTTATCGCTTATTCTTCTTCAAAGAGTGTTTGACTCTTGGTGATCTGTTAATATGAGTATGTAGAAATCTACATCAGAACTGGCAGATGGGATGGGTTTCCCCAGATGCTGTGATGCTCAATGTTACCTGATGGTCCAGTTGCAGGTTTCAGAGCCCAGCTGTAGTGAGCACCCTAGGGTATGAGTCTGGTCAGACTCCCTTTGAGGCCTGGCTTCTGGTGAGACAGCACTCCTTGTTTATTGTGGCAGAAAATCTCTGGGGACTTTTTTCTCCTCTGGCCTCAATTTCTCACATTGGAAGAAGCAGACAACCTACTTCATTCATGGACCTCCACTTGCAGCTTTACTTTGAGGGCAGACACTGAAGCTGGGCTCTGAGACTGAACTCTGAAACAGCTGTCCTGAAATCTTCTGTCATAATCCCTCCCTCTGGTCCAGGCAATGCTCTAAGCAAGGTCATGCTGTCTCTGATTTAGGGATTTTCCAATATATATGCACATATCTCATATTTGTCTGCAGATTACACTTTCAGTAAATTAATACTATTTTCTTTCTATCTTTTGGACATCTATTTCAGGCCTACCAATGGTACCTATAAGGGTTTCCAGTGGCCTTGGATTATCTGTTACTTTTATACCTCGTTAATTCTAATTGAATTTTGGCAGGGAAGAAAGATGCACTCATTAGCTTTTCTGTATCTGAAGTCCAAAGTCCATCTCTAAAATTTACACTCAACTGCCTCTCTCTAATGGGGAAGTAATCAAAATAATAATGATAGAACAAACCTTGCACATTCTATTGATGAATCTGAGAATTAGGCTAGACATACTCTTTGTTTTTGACTATATAATTGGACTATATGTTGAATGGAGATGGTTGTGATGAGAGCTTTCAGCAATAAATAGGAGGTGGATTAACAGTATATTTAAAAATAGTCATTTACTAGGATAAAAAAATATCAGAGCACACTATTACAGCTCAACATTCCAGAGTCTTAAAGGAAATAAAAATAATAACGTTGCACCACAGCATACCCTATCATCCAAAAAAGTCCAATGATGAGATTTTCTACTTTTTCCACATATAAATCTTCCTATATGAGACTAAAAAACCTCATTTTACAATTAATTGTGAATCATAGAATTTAAAAATAGAGTAATAGGTTAATATCTTTTATCTTTTCAAACGTATTTATTTTTAAGTTCATTTTATGAATAAACATGAAATAAATCATGACAACTCCAGTGCTACTCTTTAATGTTCCTCCCTCTTTATATGCTGGGATGTTTCTCTCTCTATTTCACTGTTGACCAAATTACTAATACTTACTTTGGAAAGTTGATATGAACTTCTAATTTATTTTTTGGTAAAATCTACATTTTTTAATCAATCGAGATTTATAAAAGATATTTTTTCGAGTTTCTGTACGTTATTTGGGGATGTCTCTGCCACAATATTTTTGTGTTATTCACCTGCTCATTTTGACTGGATTCTCAGAGTGAACACACTCTGAATATAATACCCATGGCTACCTCTATTTTCAGCATTAAATGTTTAATTTCTTCATTTTACACAATATTGGGAATTATGGTATCACTTTTCAAATGTATAATCTTATCCGTACATTTTTGTAATATTCTTATTACTGCTATTCTATCTTCACTGCTCCTTTCTCATATGAATGAAAGGAACATCCAGAGGAAGCACAATAGAACTATTCCATTCAAAAGATGTCATTCTGAACCACAGGATTAGCACTCTTGCCACATTTACTATTCTGCCCACTGAGCCAGTTCTCTCAGGTTATAATTTCTTGGTGACCTTCATAGGACCAACCTTTACATTTTTATTACCCAATTCACTAAGGTGTCTTATACTATCATCACTTTCTTCCAAATTGAAACCAAAGCACAGCATCTTTACTGGCTCACAATAGATGGGGTGGTATTCCATAAAGCCTCCTGCTATCAGACTCTGCACTCACAGTAATTATCTTTGCCAACAATTTCATTTTCTGTGTTTCCCTTGTGTAATGTGCTAGCAATTGTGTGTGGTTGGTTGCTCTATCCAAATGGCTTTCAAGCTGAACACATGCCTCAAATTCACTTAAGCATTTGAGCAGCAAGGGAATTATCTATTACTTAGGGTACTCTTACAGACCACATTTCTATTAGTGAGATAACCATGTCCTTTTCAATCAGAGGAAAAAATAGTTCAAACTTGCTATGTGTGTGAGTTCAAAACAAATAGCATTTTAAATTTCACAAATATGTCAATATATCCTGAACACTTAAATCAGTTTTTGCCAATGTAATCAGAACTATAAAAATTGAATTAAGATCTCTATAATTGAGGTATATTTATTTCACTTTAATCTCCATGTATCTCTTCCTTTTCCATTTTTCATTTTATTCTTTTTTATTTGGCCAGCACACAGGATATGTATATGTTAGTGAGATTAAAATGAAAAAAGTTCTATAACTGCTATAACGCTCAAAATTATAGCTGTTGAATGATCAGCCAAAGAAGCTGTTCTATATGTAAAAAATGTCAAATAAATTGACATGAAATATTCATATTTTACTGCCTCTAAGCCAAGGAATGAAAAAATAGGATGATGAAGACATGTTAAAATAAGCTTACATTTCCATGTTAAAAATGTTGTCTGTTGGACAGATATTTGGGGGCAAAGCAGAGGTGGAAACTTTAAAGAAGCATTCATTGAATATCCTCAGAATAAAAGAAACACATTTTTATTCTCACAAAATGGAAAGAATTAAAAAATACATAAATATATATAAAGTATATATATACATTTATATATACTCTCTTACTAGTATAGTAAGTATATTTAGTATATAGTACACTAACTATACTAGTATAGTTAGTATATTTATATATACTCTCTTACTCTCTGTAATTGGGTTCTTATTTTATAGAATGCTTTATATCTTTTCTTTATTCCATTTACAAGAAAATGTGAAATATTTGCCACGGCATTATCCGTTTAAAAATGGATACAGACTATTTTATTCTACTGAATGGATATTAATTTATATATATATATATATTTAATTTTTTAACTGCTAGATATTTATATATGAGGAAGAGATTTCTATAACAGTTGTTCTCAATATTTTTTCCCCAACTCTCCTGCAGGAATGAGATTTTTAGCTGCATAAGCCCATGACTTGGCCCATTCCTGATTCCTGTGATGTGGGTGTGGAACTGAGCACATGCAAGTGAGCACAACCTCCTAAAAATGGTGGAGTGACAGTCTGAACAGAGCTTGGAATCCTGGCAAAATTATGGGGCAGAGTCTATATCAGAACTAAGTTTCTCTGATGAAATATTTCTACAAGAATTTCCATCTATCAAGTCACAATGTGTCAATCCAATCCAAAGTGGGTGATAGTTAGGAGGGTCCAGCTTCCTCTCTCTCTTGCCCTTGTTTCTACCTCTGGGATTTTACTGCTCTCAGCAATTCTCCTGTGAAAGCAATGACTTGCCATTGCCTCTTTCTATTAGTAATGGGAAGTCCTCATACCCTGTACCTCTTCATATCTAACAGTCACCTCTCTCACTGACTAGGAAGAATAGCTCTTCCTCTTTAAGTAGCCAGCCTTCTCAGCAGAGGCATTGGTATAACACAGCTTTTCAGTCAACCTCTGGATAGGGGCACCGAAAAGTTAGCAGAGTGGCCTGAGATGATGGGTAGTAGAACTTTTTCAGGAGTTGCTGCAGGACTTGGGTTCAAACAGGTTCAAGTACAGACTCACTCTATATTCGAAGCAACTCTCTTTTTCAACAGTTAGGGAGTATAGCTTTGCTTAGCTAAGCCACTAAACTATTTCTGTATATTGTTCTGAAAAGACTCCATTTTCCTTATGATTCTACTTGGCCCTTTCCCTAGTCTACTTATGTAATTATAGTTTTTGGACTCCATTTATGGACACATTGAAATTCTTTACAGTGGGCTTCCATGACTGTAGTATAAATAAGAACTATAGCTGGATACTTGTTTAAGTGACCTCAGGCATTCTAGAAAGGTTAAAGAAGTTTATCTTTCCCCCTAAAAAAATGAGAAACTTTAGTGATACACCTATATAAACAAATCACACCTTTGGATCAGACTTATACATATCCTGTTGAAAGTGTATCCATTTTTAACACTGTATCTCACACATATTGCCAGGATATGAAAAAATGTAATTTGATTCATTTCTAAACTAAAGATAACTTATGATTCTGTGTTTATAACTTGATCTAAGTTAAACAACATAAATAAATTCATTCCATCTATGCCAGGTTTTCTCTGTCTAATCTGGTTTGTGAGGGTCTTGGCTAAAGTTCCTATGATTACCTATCATCTTTTTATCACTATTAAGAAATAGGACCCACCCAGGAGCTAAACCTTGGCTTGTTAACTGTCCATCTAGAAATTCTCTTTCACAACTTTTTTGGAAGCTGAGAGTATATATGCAAACGTAGCTAGATATTTGAATAAGTTTTGGCAAATGGAGCAGAAGTAAACTGTGTGATTCCTGAGCCATCTACTTGCAAATAAGGTCCCATGTTGACATCAACCAGCAGTGCAAGCCATATCACCTCCATAAGGAATTTCACTTTTCTCCTCCACTAGGCCTCTGGTTAGAACATGGGTTTCCTATTTTATTTTTGCAGACAATTCACAGAGCAGTTCCTGCCATCACTTTTCTAGGAAAATGCTGCCAAATTTTTCTCATGCCTTGTCATGAAACATTTGAAGGTTCTCCCTGCTTCCAAAATTTTATAAGAGAAAAGTAATATTGTCTATGTGGAGACTCCAGCCTTCAAAAAGAAACCACTCACATGTCTTGATTTCTTTCTGTTCTCTATGACCTGACTTGATATGGTCTGAAGGACAAAGATGCCAGCCTGCTCCCAGCTGGGCTTCTAAAAGTGTCGTCCTCTCATCTCGGAGCTTGTTGATAATACATTTAATACAACGCTGATGGGAACAGTTTAGGAAGAGGACAGAGACATCAGATTTTAGAGTTATATATGTCCCTAACCTTTATAAATTCGAATTTTATACAGTGTCATTGACTTGGCATTTCAGAATCTCACTTTTTTTCCTCAGAAGTCCATATATGGGTGGTTTTGAGGGAACAGAAATGTCTTTAATTTCTCAAGTTGTTAGACTGCCATAAATTACATCTTCAAGCCAAATAGAAACAATGTGATATGGAAAATTTAAGAGAAGGAAGGGAGAAAGAAAGAAAGAAGGAAAAGAAAGAAAAGAAAAAAAAGAAAGGAAAGGAAAGGAAAAGAAAAGAAAAGAAAAGAAAAGAAAAGAAAAGAAAAGAAAAGAAAAGAAAAGAAAAGAAAAGAAAAGAAAA
>CAUYSK010109813.1:0-34742 GCA_963575035.1 Avahi laniger
GTGAGCTGATGAGGAGAACATGTATTCAGTGGTTTTGGGTAGAATGTCCTGTAAATGTCAGTCAGGCCCATTTATTCTCGAGTTCTGTTTAAGTCCATTATTTCTTTGATAACTTTCTGTTTTGAGGATCTGTCCTGTGCTATCAGTGGGGTGTTGAAGTCTCCGACTATTATGGTGTTGCTGTCTATCAATTTGTTCAGATCAAGTAGAGTTTGCTTTATGAATCTGGGTGCACCGAAGTTGGGTGCACACATATTTAGAATTGTGTGTCTTCTTGTTAAACTATACCCTTCACTATTATATAGTGACCCCCTTTGTCTTTCATTACTTTTGTTGATTTAAAAACCAAGTTGTCTGAGATCAAAACTGCCACACCAGCCTTCTTTTGGCTTCTGTTTGCTTCAAATATTGATTTCCACCCCTTTACTTTGAGTATAAATGCATCCTTGCAGGTTAGATGTGTTTCCTGGAGATAGCAGATGCTTGGCTTGTTTTTTTTTTTATCCATTTGGCCAGCCTATGTCTCTTGAGAGGGGAGTTCAAACCATTCCTATTTATTGAGAGAACCGATAAGTGGGGTGAATTACTGTTCATTCTGTTGAGTTGTATTTTGTTGCTTTATTTTCTCTCTTGAGCCATTGTGGAATCTAGCCATTGATCTTTAACTTTTGAGTGTTTTCGCATTCGAGAGTTTTATTGTGCTGATAGGAAATTTATTTTGAAATACAAAAAAGTAAATATTAAAATGCAATATATTCAGTTTTGTTGACCTTTTCTATAAATTAAGCTCTTAATATAATATCTAGAAAATGAAATGTATCACATAGTTGGGTGCGTAGTGAATGATCTTTGTTGTCAGCCTTTTCTTTTGTCAGCATTTTACTGATCTGATGTAATACAGTCATTATTAAAACAGGAAATGTAACCTTTTCAATAAAATGTAACCTTTTAAACCAGATTTTAATTTCAGCTGTTTTGATCTCGACAAATAACATTTCCAAGTGGCACCAAGATAAAATTATCTATTTGTGTTTTTCCTCTTAAAATCCACATGACTAAAACAGCCCAATTACAAAGAAAAAGAAGAGTCAAAATCCACTCAATTTGGAGTTAAGAGAAGAATAATATGAACAGTTGTGCTGATAGAAGCAAAACTATTACTGCCTAACTATAGCTAATACTGAGCAGCTCTGCTGTTATTCAGGTGTCAGCATTTCTATTATGGGCTTACATCGTAGTTATAAGAATTTGCTATAATTTATAGTCTGGAATAAAACATGCTATTGGTTCTGAACTTCACCTGAGAGCCTTAACACAACAGGAAGAAAATATAGCACAAGTTTTAAATATCCGGTCACATTATTTAGCTTTTTACTCACTTAAAAAAAATTATATGTAAGTATCTAAAACGTTTTAAAGAAATTTCATAAAACTGAGTAATTATTATATGTCTTCATACATTTTTATATATATAGCATCATTTTATATTCAGATACTCTATACATATATTATTTATTCCAGTTTTACACCTAAAGTTTAGAACTCCATTATACAAACCAGACTTTCGGTTAATGTGTCAAAATCTACATTATCCCTTTCTCCGTTTATTTATTTATTTCCTTCTCAGACTTCCCCTACTCAAACCATTCATAAAATTAGGAAAGCAACGAGCAGTCAGGCCACAGCTCATATTCAAGAATTTACTGGATTGTGTATTTGTTCATAAACATTGTTGAGCACCTTGATATGCCAAGTGCTTTGAAATACATTATCTTATTGGGATTGGCCCAAGATTCCAGTTAGGTAGGTATGAGAATATAAGTTTAAGTAACTTATTTCAGGCCATTGGCCCTTTCTACTACCACACACTGGCTTACCTTTGTGTGCCTAAGACTTCTCTGAGGAGTACATATTCTAATGTATGTCTAAGAAAAAGGTACTTGTCATCAGGACCAATTGTGAACTAGCAGAAATTTATCTTTTTTTGCCTCTTTTTCTGTCATGATTCTTATCCTTACACTATGTATTCTTTCCACTGTTCTTTGTTTCTGTTCTTTCTGAAAATCTCCATTCACTTTGAGGTACAAATGTCAGTGTAGCTTAACATCTTACTTTTCTCAGAAATATTGGCATTTTAACTTTTTCCACAGAAAGAGAATTGAGAGGAGAAGCAGAATCTTACGGTTCCACCTGTCTAACTATTAGGAAGTCTTTTACCTATATTTCATCAAGCTTCCATTTGTTAAATTTGTTATGTCTAATCCAAATAGATTTTACTAATATGACACTTAGTTCTTTGTAAGATAAAAGGAATTTCAGTTGCTTTATTGCTTGACATCTATTTTTCAAGTATTTTTGAGATTATTTTCCTGTTCCAATGCAGTGAACAAGTTGTAGAAATTAACTCATGGAATACTGTGATTCTGAAAGAAATTACATTTTTAATTTTATATTTTTAGTCATTAAAGTTAGGATGGTAGATTGAAGAAATTTCAAAAGTATGATTCTTTTCTGTTAAAGTTTGATCCAGGGTAATTTGTTTTATTATGATTTTTGTCTTACCTTTATTTTTCATGCATAGTATGTTTTTAAAAATATGTTTGAAGATCAGTGTCTAAAAGTTGTTGGTGAGGTACCTTAGAGACCTGTAAAATATCATAAAGTTCCCAAATATGATAGCATAGTTGCCGTTTTCTTTTATGGTGGCAACCCAACTGAGGTGTAAGAATCTTTCCAGGCTCAGGTCAATCTTCCTGGTGTTAAAGAATAATTTTTTTTAAAGATAAAAACATGATCTCATACAAATATAAATGAACCTGTCAAAGATTTTATTTAACTCATTAATTAGTGAGGGAACCAGTAAGATATTACAACCAGTGCAAAAGGGAATTCAAGCAAAAGATGCATATGTAGACAATCAAGAATGGTGAAAAGAATTTACAAATTGATGTAAAACTCATCAACATCTACAAGTCAATAATTAGTTGTATTCCACCAGGTAAAATTCGTCTGTATTTCTGTAGAAAGGAATCATTTGCACTACTGTACATTTTCTACAATTCACAGAGTTGTAAAATAGCTTAAAGACAAGAAAGGATGCAGGCCCCTATAAAATCAGATAATTCAGAAGGGTGCGTTGGACAGGATACCTAGTAATCTTTTAGAAAAATTTTTGTCCATTTCAAAGTCTTTCATAATTTTTCCTAACAGTCTCCTCCCTTGTGATTGTACTAATCTCAAACATTATTCTTGATCACAAAAAATGCTGGGATAGCCTTATGTAGGTAGAAGAAGAATATTAATTACATATATAGGTCACCTGGAGGTTGGTTTTGTGAATTTGAGACATTTAGTATTGAACATCTGTGAAGGTAAAAAAATTAATTTCTGCCTGAAAGTTTTCATAAGAAATCTTGGAATAAAGTTTTAAAAGCATCTATCATTTGCTGTCCTGAGACTAAAAAACCAAACCTAAGAAACTCTTTTCACTAGATTTAACCTGTATCTACAAATTCAGGTGAGTTCCTCTTATCTTGAAATCCTCCAAATTTACTAAGGTTTCTAGCCTGCCAGTGGCTTCCTTATCATTTATAAAGCTAGGGCCCATAAGCTAGGCACCAGGCCAGGTTTACTGAGGGAGCTTTGTAGATATTGGATCTGTAAGTAAAGTCAACCTAGTTCTGTAAAAGTAGCTTGTTTTACCTAATTCAATGAAAATCATACTCAAATATGATAGTCTAAATAAGGACTTGATTGCCCAAATGGTTGGCCCAGTTTTATCTTACTAAAAAGGAGAACAGATTCTTATTGAACATATGCAGATAACTACATTGACATGAAAAGTAAGAAGACTCAAGAGTTTCTGAATTTGGGAGTCAGGGGATATTCAATGAGAATCAGATATCATTTCACAATTTTTTTTCAATTTACAAAAGCAGTTCTTACTAAATTTTTGTGGGATATAGATAGCTTTAGAAGAAAGACAAAGAGTTTTTTTAATACCAGAAAAATTGATCATTAAAATATTAATATTAACAATAATCTAAACAAATAGCCCTAATAAATTTTCCTTTATCAGTTCACTCAGTCCTTTGTTCCTAGTCATTTTGGGTTACCAATCTCCTGTCATGAAGCTATCTGCTTCTGAACTATAAAGAATCCTGGAAATCCTCACTTGGTTCATTGGTTTTGTATGAAAATTGTATAAACAATGTCATCTCACAACCTTGTACCCAGTATTCTATTCTTGGAAGAATTAAAAGATTGCAGTATCAGTCTCTAAGAGTGATGTCAGAAAGATGGCAGAAGAGAACATCCCCCACCATCATTTCACCAACAAAACTACAACTAGAATCTATTAATAGAAACAAGAATACCACCCTAGTTACGCCAGGACTCGGGAAGCAAAGAAACCCCCTAGTCCCACAGAATTGAGAGAAACTGCATCCATTTAGAGAAACAGTCATTTCAGACAGTGCCATACTCTCCCCTAAGGCAGCATGACACCACTCACAGAGAATTTTCCTAGACCTATGGTTGCCGAGGTGAGAGGAAAAACTTGGAGGTGTATGTTCAATCTCCCCACTGGTCTGGGAATCTTCACAGGAAACCCACTCCGGTCCTGTCCCATGGAAACCATTGGGAGTATCATGAGGACTGGAATACCTGGGGTGAATTGAGGACAAACAGTGGGGTACTGAGCACAGCAACTGGCACACTGGTACCCAGTGCTCTGGTTAGTGGAGGCACCATGTTGAAGAGACTACCTGGCACCATAGTGCCATAGGGACATAATCCATGGGAAGGCTCAAATCTCTAGCCATATTTTTCACAAAGCCCAGGTGCTCCCATGGAGTCCTCCTCTGACTCAGAAACAACTAAAAAGTAGCGATTAAGTTCCAGCACCTGCTTAAGTCTTCCCTAGTCTAGAAAAATGGCAGGGCAACAGTGTAGTTCTAGGGCAGCAGTTAAGCTGTGGTGCTCACTATAAATCTTCCCCAGACCAGGAAACAATGCAGAGCAGTGATTTAGTTCCAGAACAGCATTTAAGTTCCAGTGTTCACTGTAAGTCTTCCCCAGACTGGAAAACAACCACAGAGTAATGAGTTAGTTCCAGTGTAGTGTTTTAGTTCTGGTGC
Organism: Avahi laniger; assembly: GCA_963575035.1. Lineage (NCBI taxonomy): Eukaryota > Metazoa > Chordata > Mammalia > Primates > Indriidae > Avahi > Avahi laniger. The sequence goes on from CAUYSK010109813.1 coordinate 5,139, forward strand.
TCACTGTAAGTCTCCCCTAGAATAAGAAGTGACAACAGGGCAGCATTTAAGTTCCACTGCAAAGAAATAAAAGTCTAAGAAGAGGCCAAGAAGTACATTAGAAGTAGTTTGCACAATGCCACTCTCATGGAGAGTGTTGAAAATGGCAAATAGATGTTCACCTTCAGATCGATCACCTAAGAGAGAGCATTGGGAATTAACAGAGGCGATGGGAGGCACCTAAAGTGGAGAGGGAAGTGGGATGACCCACTAAGCAGGATCAGAAGACCTAGGGAAGGTGCCCACCTATGGGGAAGGGATAGAGAGAATTCTGGGTCTCCACACTTCCCCTGGGGACATTGCAAACAGAGCTGTGGGGGAGCCCTTTCACCTCAGCAGGCCTGTAGATTGATACAAAGACTTGACTGGAGGTTGTAGAGTGGCATTGATTTGGAAAGAAGGCACAACTGGCTTCCAAACTCCAGGCACTGCAACTAGCACCATTTTGAGCTCCCAGACCCAGATACTGGATCTACCCAGGGGGTTAGCTCCAAAGCTGCCACCGCCCCCTTGCCCCTGCCAGGGAGAGGAGGGATCAGGGAACTTGGGTGCACCCTGTGGGCAGATGCTGCATACCCTCACCACTGCAGTCTCCATGAACCTGGCACCTGCTGCCAAAGCCTGGGTGGCCTTGACAAGCCACACTTTTCCATGAGACCTGAGAAGAACACATGCCCATGGTCCTCAGTGCCTGCTACCCATCCTTTAGGCAGCACAGCTGCTGCTGACCGGGAAACCCTGCTGCGGACAGACCTGGGAAGGGTAAATGCCTATGCAGCTGCCGCCACTGGACCTGGGCAGACTACCTGTTGCAGGCCCACCTTGCCACAGGCCTGCCCTGCCATGGTGGCCCTGTGACAACCATAGGGGAGCAGGAAGCCATAGAGAACAGCAGTGCGAAAGACTCACAGGGCTTCTGCCCCTCACCTTCCTGGTGCATCTTCCAGAGTAGGACTCAAGCATGTCATCCAGGGACCTCTCCCTCTCTTAACCAAACAACAGAGGTCCCAGCAGAAGAGAGCAGGTGTACTACAAAGCTATCTGTTTTGAGCTGAGAGAAGAAGTTCCAAATGAGAAGGATACCAGGTTGAGAACTTTGACTACATGAAAAAATAGGCTATCTTGATACCCCAAAAGAATCATAATAGCTCTCCATCAGTGGACTCCAAACAAGACAAAATTGTTGAAATGTCACATATCGAATTCGTGGATGTCACATATGGATGGGAAGTAAGATCAATGGATTGATGAAAAAGTTGAAAACAAACCAAAAAATAATTCAGCACGTAAGTGAAAAACTCACTGAAGAGATAGATAATACAGGAAAATATAACAGAACTTCTGAAAATGAAATAGTCATTTCGGGAATTTCAAAATACAGCAGAAAGTTTTAACAACAGACTAGACCAAGCAGAAGAAAGAATTTCAGAGCCTGAAGACAAGGCTTTTGAATTAACTCAGTCCAATCAAAAAAGAAGAAGAATGAAGTATCAATCCAAGAAATGTGGGACTGTGTAAAGCAAATGAATATAGGAATCATAGGTATCCCTGAGGGAGACGAAGAAAAAACAAAAAGCATGGAAAACCTATTTGAGGGAATAATCAAGGAAAACTTCCCTCATATTGCTAGAGATTTAGACATCTAGATACAAGATCATCAAACACCTAGAAGATTCAGGGCAAATAGGAATTCACCAAGGCACTTAGTCATCAGTGTGGGCAAAGTAGTAGTGAAGGAAAAAACCCTTAAAGCTGTGAAGTGAAAGCAACAAGTTACTTACAGTGAAAAACCCATCAGACTAACAGCAGACTTCTCAGCAGAGACCTTACAAGCCAGAAGGGGTTGGTGGTTTTAGTCTCCTTAAAAAGAATGACTGCCAGCCAAGTATTTTGTATCCTGTAAAACTAAGTTTCATAAATGAAGGAGAGATAAAGTCTTTCTTATATGAGCAAACACTAAGGGAATTTGTCACTACTAGACCTGTGCAACAAGAAATGCTTAAAAGTGCTCTATGTGGAACAGAACAATCGACACCCACCAGTATAAAATGACCTGAATGCTAAAACTCACCGCTCCTACAAACCGTCAACACAAAGGAGAAAACAAACCAACTAGGTAAGAAAAACATGATGACTGGAACAGTACTGCACGTATCAGTACCAGCATTGAATGTAAACAGTCTTAATGCCCCATGTAAAAGATACAGACTGGCTGAATGGATTAAAACAAAACAAAACAAAACAAAAAACCCACAACCCAAATATTGCTGTCTCCAAGAAACCCATTTAACTCACAAAGATTCTCGTAGACTCAAGGTAACAGGTTGGAAAAAATATTCCATGCAAATGGAAACCAGCAGAGCAAACAGAGTACCTATTCTCATTCACATAAAATTGACCTTAAATCAACAGTGGTAAAAAAGACAAATATGTTCATTACATAATGATAAAAGAGTCAATTCAGTAAGAAGATAAAACAATCTTGACTATATATGCACCTAACACAGGAACTCCCAGATTCATAAAATGAATCCTACTAAATGTAAGCAAAGAAATAGACAGCAACATTATAATGGCCCAGGACTTCAACACTCCACTGACAGAACTAGACAGATCATTGAGGAAGAAAATAAACAAAGAAACACTGGACTTAAATAGGACTGTAGAACAAATGGACCTGACAGACATTTACAAAAGAGTCTACCAAAAAACTGCAGAATACTCATTCTTCTCATCAACACATGGAACTTTTTCCAAGTTAGATCATATGTTAGGTCACAAAAGAAGTCTCAGTAAATTTAGAAAAATTGAAACCATACCAGGTATCTTCTCAGACCACAGTGGAATAAAACTGGAAATAAATTCCAAGAGGAACTCTCAGAACTACTCAAATACATGGAAATTACACAACCTGCTGCTGAATGATTCGTGGGTCAATGACGAGATCAAGATGGAAACAAAGATTTCAAATTGAGTGACAGAGATGACACAAGCTCCCAAAATCTCTGGGATACAGAAAAAGCAGTGCAAAGAGGAAAGTTCATAGGCTTAAATGCCTATATCAAAAAGACAGGCCAGGCACAGTGGATCACATTTATAATCCTATACTTTGGAAGGCCAAGGTGGGAGGATCACTTGAAGCCAAGAGTTCGAGACCAGCCTGAGCAAGATAACAAGATCCCATTTCTACAAAAAATAGATTAGTCAGATGTGGTGGTGCATGCTTGTAGTCCTAGCTACTTGGGAGACTGAGGCAGGAGGATCACATGAACCAAAAAGTTTGAGGTTTCAGTTAGCTGTGATGATGCCACTGCACTTTAGCTCAGGCAACAAAGCAAGGCACTGTCTCAAAAAAAGAAGACAAAAAGATCACAAATTAACAACCTAATGTCACACCTCAAGGAACTAGGAAAAGAAGAAAAATTCAAACTCAAGCAAGCAGAGAAAAGAAATAACAAAAATCAGAACAGAATTGAATGAAATTGAAACAAACAGAAAAAAATACAAAGGACAAAGGATCAACAAAACAAAAAGTTGGTTCTTTGAAAAGATAAAGAAAATGGATAGACCACTAGCTAGAGTAACCAGAAACAGAAGGGAAAGGATTCAAATAAGCTCAATCAAAAATGAAAAAGGAGACATTACAGTGAATACCACAACAATACAAAATATACATGACTACCATGAAAACCTCTATGCACACAAACTAGAAAATCTAGAGAAAATGGATAAATTTTTGGAAACCCACAACCTCCCAAGCTTGAATCAGGAAGAAGCAGAAATCCTGAACAGACGAATAACAAGTAGTGAGATTGAAACAGTAACAACCCCCCCCCACACACACACACACAAACACACAAAAACCCAGGTCCAGAGAGATTCACAGCCAAATTCTACCAGATGTACAAAGAAGAACTGGCATCTATTCTACTGAAACTGTTCCATAATATCAAGAAGGAGGGAATCCTCCATAACTCATTCTGCAAAGCAAGCATCACCTTGATACCAAAGCCAGGTAAAAACACAACAACAAAAAAAACATAAACTACAGACCAGTATCCCTCATGAACTTAGAGACAAAAATCCTCAACAAAATACTAGCAAACAGAATCCAACAGCACATGAAAAAGATAATTCACCATAATCAAGTGAGTTTCATCCCAGGGATGCAAGTATGGTGCAACCTACACAAATCACAAAATGTTATTTACCACATAAACAGAATTAAAAACAAAAACCATATGATCATCTCAATAAATGCAGAAAAAGCATTCAATAAAATCCAACACCCCTTCCTGATAAAAAAAAAAACCCTCCACAAACTAGGCATAGCAGAAATGTAACTCCAAATAGTAAAAGTCATATGTGACAAACCCTCAGCCAACATCATACTGAATAGGGAAAAGTTGAATCCCCCTTACGAACTGAAACCAGAGAATGATGTCCACTGTCAGCACTTCTATTCAACATGGTACTGGGAGTCCTAGCCAGAGCAATCAGACAAGAGAAGGAAATGAAGGGCATGCAAATCAGGAAAGAGGAGATCAAACTATCTCTGTTTACTGATGATATGATTTTATATCTAAAAAACCCTAAAGACTCCACCAAAAGATGTCTAGAATTGATAAATAAATTCAATAAAGTCTCAAGTTACAAAATTAATGTACACAAATCAGTAGCATTTTTGTATACTAATAATAGTCAAGCTGAGAGTTGACTGATCAAGAACTCTATACCATTTACAGTAGCTGCAAAGAAAATAAAATAACCAGGTGTATACTTAACTAAAGTATATAGTGTATGTGCTTTAGTATATAAACTAAAGATCTCTACAAGGAGGACTGTAACACACTGGTGAAAGAAATCATAGGTAACACAACCAAATAGAAAAACAGCCCATGCCGATGGATTGGAAGAATCAACATTGTTAAAATGTCCATACTACCCAAAGGGATTTACAGATTCAATGCAATTCCCATCAAACTACCAATATCATTTTTCACAGATGTAGAAGAAAGAATCCTAAACTTCATATGGAACCAAAAAAGAGCCTACATAACCAGATCAATCCTAAGTAAAAAGAACAAATCTGGAGCCATCACACTACCTGATTTCAAATTATACTACAAGGTTATAGTAAGCAAACAGCATGCTGCTGATGTAAAGGTAGACACATAGACCAATGGAACAGCATAGAGAGCCCAGAAATAAAGCCATATAGTTACAATCAACTGATTTTCAACAACATAGATGAAAACATACACTGGAGAATGGACATCTTATTCAATGAATGGTGCTGGGAAAATTGGATAGCCATATGCAAAAGAATGAAACTGGATCCCTATCTCTCACCATATATAAAAATTAAGACAGATTAAAGACTTAAATGTAAGACTTGAAACCATAAAAATTATAAAAGAAAACATTGGCCTACTAGGCGAAGAATTTATGGCTAGGACCCCAAAAGCAATTACAGCAACAACAAAAATAAATGGGACTTAATTAAACTAAAAAGTTTCTGCACAACAAAGGAAATAGTCAACAGAGCGAATATACAACCTCCGTAATGGAAGAACATATTCTCAAACTATGTGTCAGACAAAGGACTAATATCCAGAATCTATAAAGAACTCAAATCAGCAAGAAAAATAACAAATAATTGATCAAAAACTGAACAAAAGACATGAACGGGGTTTTCTCAAAAGAAGATAGACAAATGGCCAACAAACATGAAAAAATGCTCAACATCACCAATTATCAGGGAAATGCAAATTAAAACCACAATGAGGTACCACCTTATCCCTGTCCCAGAATGGCAATTATTAAAAGTCAAAGAACAATAGATGTTGGTGCAGATGCATTGGAAAGGGAACACTTATAAACTGTTGGTGGGAATGTGGATTAGTACAACCTCTATGGAAAACAGCATGGAGTTTGCTCAAAGAACTAAAAGCAGACCTATCATTTGATCCAGCAATCCCACTATTGGGTATCTAGCCAAAGGAAAAGAGATCATTTTATAAAAATAACACCTGCACCCAAATGTTTATTACAGCACAATTCACAATCACAAAGTTATGAAACCAGCCTCAATGCCCATTAACTGATGAGTGGATGAAGAAAATGTGGTATGTATATACCTTGGAGTACTACTCAGCCCTAACAAAAGGTGTGCAATAATGTCTTTTGCAGCAACTCGGATGGAATTGGAGACCATTATCCCAAGGGAAATATCTCAGGAATGGAAAACAAATACCACATGTTCTTATTTATAAGTGGAAGCTAAATGAAGGGTATATATGATCATAAAGTGGTGTAATAGACATTGAAAACTAAGAATGGGCAGGGAGGGAGGGTAATGAGGGATAAAAATTTACCCCTCAGATACAATGTACAGTATTCTGGTGATGGATACACTAAAATCTCTGACTTCAGCATTATACAATTCACTTAACAAAAAGCACTTTTGCCTCCTAAATATATTGAAATAAAAAATAAATAACTAAATAAAAGTCTAACACCACCAAAGAACAACTGCAAGAGGTAGCCATCTCCTTAAATGCACAGGCATCAATGTAAAGATACAAGGATTGTGAAAACTTAGGGAAATATGACAGCACCAAAAAAAGCCAACAGTAACAGACCCAGAAGAATTTAAGATCACAAAATGTCTGACAGAGAATTCAGAATAATCCTCTTAAAGTAGTTCAGAGAATCACAAGAAAATACCAGTGAAACCAATCCAGGAAGAAAATGAGAAATTTGACAATGAAATAGAAGCAGGAAATAAAAAGAAAAAAAAAAAACCAACAAAACCATACACATACAAAAATCAAATAGAATCCTAGAAATAAAGAATACAATAACAGGACTAGAAAAAGTCACTAGAGAGCTTCAATAGCCAACTTGATCAAATAGAGGAAAGAATTGGCAAACTTGAAGACAGAATATATGAAATTACCCAATCAGAGAAACAAAGAGAAAAAAAAATAAGAAGGACTACAAGAACCATGAGACACCGTCAAGTGTACTAACCTCTGCATAATTAGAATTCCAGAAGGAGATGAGAGAGAAAAAGGCCTAGAAAGTCTATTTAGGAAATAATGACTGAACATTTCTTAAATGTGAGGAAAGACAAAGCGTCCAGTTACAGGAAGCTAAACCCAAAGAGGAAATCCCTGAGGCATACCCTAATCAAATTAGCAAAAATCAGACAAAGAAAGAATTCTGAAAGCATATAACATTCACATATATCACATTGAACAGAGCCCCAATATCGCTTTCAGCAGAAAATCCTGCAGGCTAGGAGAGAGTGGGATGCTATATTCAAAGTGCTAAAGGAGAAAAAAAACAAAAACAAAAACCCTGTCAACCAAGAATACTGTATCCAGCAAAGCTATCCTTCAAGCATAAAGGAAAGAGACTTTCCCAGACAGACAAAAGCTGAAGGAATTCATCAACACCAGACCTGCCTTACAAGAAATGCTAAAGGGAGTTCTCCAGACTGAAAGAAATGGATGCTAATGTGAAATAAAAAAACATTTGGGCTGGGTTTGGTGGCTCATGCCTGTAATCCTAGTACTCTGGGAGGTCCAGGCAGGAGGATTGCTTGAGCTCAGGAGTTCAAGGACAGCCTGAGCAAGAGTGAGACCCCATCTCTACAAAAAATAGAAAAATTGGCCAGGTATGGTGGCACATGCCTACAGTCCCAGCTACTTGGGAAGCTGGGTGACAGAGCAAGACCTTGTCTCAAAACAAAAAAGCATTTTTATAATAACACTAAGATGTTATTTATAACATGCTATGTGTTTATCATTCTTATTTTCAAATGAATCAAATATTTTTAAAAATTATGCTTCAATTTCCAATATAGTAAATACCAATAGTTCTAACTCATATAAACAAAAACACTCTGGAGCCCTCAATCCTAGAGGCCTCCAGATTGGAGGCCAAAAAGCCTAAGAACTACTGCTTTCAAACAAAACTCTTTTTCCTTGAAAAACAAAAATTCATACAGTTATATTTCTGTCATGACTGTTCCTAGTATAGTCTCATTTCTCATATCAATTATAACTTTCAACCAAGTAACTAACTTTTATTTCACAGAGAAAACTAGGGGGTGGATAGTTAACAACTGCCTAGCATACACTGCGAAGTCAGTAGACATTCAAAAGTCATGAACACACAGTAAAATTTTCTACTGCCAGACACATCCTTTATACAACTTTTTAAAGTGGCAAAATAAATATCTTCATTAACATAATCCAAAGCTATAACCTTTATATAACAAAAGTATAAACATAAAATTATATTTAGTGATTATTTCCATATTCTCTTTCTTAAAAATTATTTGTTTCTAATGATATTCATTAATTCAATTTAATATTAGTCTAAGGTTTACATTTACCTAGGAAATTATTCTACTATAAAAGATAAATAAATACTACAAAACATAATTATGCTTGAAATAAAATGTTAGAATAATGATTCAAGTTAGTTGAACACAGTTTTACATTTTTTAATAATTTTTAACAATTTATAGGAGCAATGTTATCTTATGTGATCAGTAAACCTATATAAGTTAGGAAAAACAAACTCAAGTAGAGTAAAATACATGTTTGTGTCATACTTAATATGCATAAATGAGAGAAAAGATATAGCTGTTTTTATTAAACCAAAATTATTAGGCTAGTCTTGTTTAACAAAGATTTACTCTTATTAATATGAACTTAGATTTTTAAAATGTTTGTTTTGGTGACAATAATTTTGTTTAACACAAGACATTAGAAGTTCAATTTTCTTATTCTGGGAATTTTAGGAATATTCAACTTATATAAGGGCTTACTTATTTTTATAAGTCAATCAAAACAGAGCTTCTTTAAGAGATGTTATATTATAATTTATTAATATCATCTGTAGCTAGGAAGACATTTCACCCTCACATAATGAAATGTGAAGGGCCTTCTGAATTTCAGAGACGTAGACACAGAGTTTATAGCTTCGGATCTCCAAATTTGGCACAAATCTGAGTAAACACAGAAACACAAAATATCTCTGGTCCAAATGTCAAAAAGTGTTCTCCTTTGCAGTGAGCATAACATTTTAATTGATTTGAGCTAAAAAAAAAAATAGATAATTGTTTTAAAAAAGTCTAACAAACCAGCTTTTCTGTCATCTGTCACCCAATGGAGAATAGATATCTCTCACCATTAGACGGTCAAACTATAAAACCAAAGTTCTCATCATTGCTCTTACAAATGGGAAATAACTAATCAGCCATAAATGAATCAACAACAAAAAAACTCCATAAAATTAGTAGAGAGGGGAAAAAACTAGAAAAGTAGAAACAGAGAACCAGCAGATTTAAAGCTCTACCACTTGGAATTCACCTCTGGGAGCCAGGAACAGACATGCCTGGGCATAAACTGCTGCGGAGGTGATTTCTCTGGCAACTCAGTTTATCCAGCGCTGTCAGATGAATGCATTGCACATGTCAGTGGATGACCTTCAAAACTGCTAAAACAATTTTTTTATAAAAGGGAAAATTATGCTATTTATACAAATATAAAATGAACACATGTCAAGATATATTTAATTAATGAGGAACTGATTAATGAGGGAACCAATAGATGTCAGAACTGACTCAAAGGAGAATTGAAACCACCCATACATATATAGGTAATCAGACCTATTGAAATTAATTTACAAATAGGTATGAAACTAGTCAGTATCCACAGGGCAATCTATTGTGTTATCCTGACAAAATTCATTTTAATTAAGTTTTCTACAATTTATGGAGTTGTAAAATAGCTGAAAGATAACGAAAAGTGCAGGCCTCTATAGAATCAGATAACCCAAAAAGGTATATTTGACAGGATACCTGGTAATCTTTTTTTGTTGTCTACTTCAGTTTTCTACCAGAAAACAATCCAGATACTTCTTGGCCAATTTAGACGCAAGATCAGCCAGCCCCTAATCTTTCTTTTCTTTTTTTTTCTTTTTTTTTTGGAGACAGTGTCTCACTCTGTTGCCCGGGCTAGAGCGCTGTGGCGTCAGCCTAGCTCACAGCAACCTCAAACTCCTGGGCTCAAGCAATCCTCCTACCTCAGCCTCCTGAGTAGCTGGGACTACAGGCATGCGCCACCATGCCCAGCTAGTTTTTCTATATGTTTTTAGATGTCCGGCTAATTTCTTTCTATTTTTAGTAGAGACAGAGTCTTGCTCTTATTCAGGCTGGTCTCGAACTTCTGACCTTGAGCAATCCTCCCACCTCGGCCTCCAGCCTGTAATCTTTCAACCTTACAACCGGAACTTACTAGGTTCTTGGAGCAAGAGGGGGCAAAGGGGTCTGTCTTCACCTTTCCTTGCACCACCAACTGGGTGAAGCCTCTACTTGCTGCCCAACTTGCCTCCATGCATCTTGTGACCCATCCTGAGGAAGACTTCAGACCCAGCCCTTGCACAGCGTGGGGTGGAACTTTGTGGTAGGAGGTTTAACTTGGTAAAGAATTATCTATTGGAATAGTTACCCAGAGTGACTTTGTAAGCTCTGGTTTCACCAGGACCCTCCCAGAGGGGCATTTCCAAGCAGTACTTGCCCACACAGCCATAAGTTTAGAACAGGGGGGCTCCCTGCTACCCTTGGCTGAGACCAAGTTCTGTCCCCTATCTACACAGGGGCAGTCCTACTGTTGAATAGGTGGAAATCATCATTTGTCAGGTAATAAAAGACTGAAATGTATTTAAGAGAAGCAGTTTAGGAGTGCAAACATGTAATGTATGAAAGGCTAGTTAAATGAATGTAAAATGATTAAGGTTGAGGATCACTTACAATAAGAAAATTTAAGAAAACCAACATTTATTGTGCTTCTACATTTGGCATATTGTCTCATTTAATTTTATATTATATTTTTGTCCACAGTTTTGCTGAACTTCTCTGTATATTTTACTTAACTCAGTTTTCAAAAGGAATTATCAGGATTTTATGAGTTGCTTTATTAACCACAGAAAATTTTAAGATTTTCTTAAGCTCAGTTGGTTAAGATGGGCTGGTTCTTGGCATTCTTTTTAGATAAGACTTCTGTCTTTTCATCTGTAAATTTAATAGGGGGTTGTAGTTCAATAGAAAAAAAGTTCAGAATGCCTCTGTGATGATATTAATTAGAACAAAGTCTTCTTTTCTTTGACTTTTGGCACTGTGCTGTATGCTTTATTAAACAGCAGGAGTTAAATTGATCTTTAGAACACCTTTAAGAATGGAAATATCAGCCTCAAAGCTTATAATAGAACAGTTGCAAATGCATAAAACAGCTGCTCTATTTAGCTGTGCATTTTGTTAACACTTTTCATTTTAGTAACCTTCCTTCTGATAAAGATTCTTTATTAGTGTTCTCAGCAGTAACAACTGATATCTTTCTTGACCTCACCATGCTTAGAACAAAACTTAAAATAGGATAAATCTTCTTTACACCTCACATTTTGCCAGATCACTGTGCTTATTATCACACTTGGCAGCATATGGTTATGAAATCATGGAAACATGCATACTTACTCTCTCAGGTCTACTTCTCTTCTACCTGAGTCTGTCTTGCTGATTTGTGTCCCTCGTCCAAGAGTAGAAACTCCTCTCCAGAACTGGCTCAGGTCAGCCCATTGCTGTTCTAGGAAGCTGACGGCAATAAAGACAACATATGCCTTACTTTAAAGTTCCTTCATTTTCTTATTCTTCTTGTTGCATAATGAAGTCATATCAAATTATGCACTTCCTTCCAAATTTTGATTATTCTTTTGATTACTATCTTTATCATCCATTATTTCCTTTAGAAGGCAGCTGAAAAACATTCCATTAAATCATCAGTAAGATGTCATGTTCTACGCAGGAATGCCCTGCAGAGCCACAACTGTGACTTTGCCCAGCTCTAATGCTTAACTTCTTTTGTCAGGAAGTGAACTGATGCTGGCTTCTCTTTGTCTTATTCCCAGTTGAGGCATGAGATTTTCCCTGCATTAGAAGGTTGTTGAGACCTGAAGCCTGGGAAGGTAAGATGCCAGCATGAATACCATCCATTTAGAACTGTGGTTTAATTGAGTGTTTGGTGATTTCAGAGCATAAGTCTTTCCAGTTGTTCCTGGTTTATGGTCTTGATGAACCCTTAAAGTTTTACCCAAACATGAACAGTGAAAAACCTTTATAATTGAAAGGCCTATTAGCATATTATTTATAATATTTAAATATAATTTTGTTTACTGAAATTATTACCTTTTTACTTAAAAGGAAAAACTGACATATACCAATTTTTATGTATAAGTACTTTTTATATACAAGTGTATATGTATATTTCTACTCCAATAATCATGATAAATTATGAAAAATATGTACTTTTTGTTTGTAGTTTTACTTCTGATTTTTTAAAAATATAATAGACTTTAGTTTTTAGAATAGTTTTAGATTTCTTCCCTGATGAGTTTTTTTAGGCAGGCAAAACAGGGAAAACAAAGACATGAGTCACTTACTTTGTTAATATGGAGAAAGAGGACAACATTAAGAAAATCAACAAATCGTAAAATTTTGTCTTAGTACTGCGATGACCCAAGCAGCATTCTGTGAGCATTTCTCCCCAAAAGCCTTCATTGGAGAAAGCTAGCCAATGTACACACTCAGTAATGAAGGTCATGTTTTTACACTGCTGTTGCTTACTCTCATGTTTTGTTTAACATGCTTGTTCATTCACTGTGCTTTAGTAGTGTCAGTAAATAAAATGTTTCACATTTTCCTAGAGATTTACTTAACTTAAAAAATTATAGTCCTTCACAATGAAACTATAAATAATACCCAACTTCATGACAAATGTGGATTATTCTCTGTACAGACTGTTTTGTTTATATTCAAATATGATATGTAGTCTATTTCAGCATATGAATCATCTGAGTAACAGTTAATTTTGAAAAAATCTAAGATACTACTTTTTAACTGGACTTCAATTATACTAATTATACTAATACATTTAAATTATACTAATACATTCAAAGAACTAATAAATAGCTTTTAATCGTGCTAATGTCGTATAAATATGACATGAAACAATAAAATTTTTATAATATTGAATATATCATATCTAAGTATCCCTAGAAACTATAATGAATCTAACAAATGCTTAATGAACTTGCATTTATAACACTAGCTAACAAAAGAGGCAAAGGTCATGAGGCAGTCTTCCTTAATTGAGTTCTTGGCTTATAAAAATCTGGTAGGAGTTTCATAGGATTTTGGCTCTGTGTGTTGTTATGTGGCCCTGGACTGTTAAAGGGATCCAAGCCCATGTTGTTAGTTTTTTTTCTTGAACACTTTTAATAGTTTTATTTTATTTTTGATTTTCTTTTTATTTTTCATGAGTTTCAGATTGAACTTTGCCCCAGAGTATCACGTGGAAGTCAACTTTGGCGTTTGCCAGTATTAGACTTTTCCTTTCCAGGATAGATCAGCTCAAGTGAAGTGGCATTGACAGTGAGTCTCCCTTTGGTTAATGAACTCTTTTATAATATTACAAACTTTATTTCTTATTTCTGACAAATAGTAATTATAGCACATTTATTGATCACCATGCTCTTAGCCTTTTCTAGTTATGATTTTTCTTAGGAATTTTATTCCCTGTAGTCTAACATTAGATGTAAGCATGGCCCTTGTAAGTTGACTACTTTCATTTCAGTTTTACTTGTATAATGTGTGTTTCAATGTTCAGAGCACCCTTAGACATTGTCTTAATTGATTCTGACAATAGCCCTATGAAATAGTTATAGCAAGTGATGTTATTTTCATTTTACAGAGTCTTAGAGAGTTTAAGTGACTTGCCCAAGATAACACAGCCAGAGAGCATGAGAAGGGGATCAAGAACCAGTTTGTTTCAGCTCACAGTCCAATATTCTTTCTTGAAGCTAAATGGCACTGTTTGTTCACGTGACTACAAACTTGGTTCTTTATTCATGCTAAAGTTGTAACAACTTTACTTGAAAGCTGTAGAATCTAATGAATTTATTTCATGTCCAATGTAGTAAACACAGCTTCTGTATTCAGGGTCAGATTGTTGATAGTATTCAGCCAGAAAACCAGCATGTATAACTTGGATTCTGAGTTTTGAAATTTCTCACCTTAGTGGAGCATTTGTCCCTATTCCAACATTAATCTTCAATTCCAGGCAAATATGCGTGACCCCTTAGTACTTGGCATTCACCTCATTAGGTGGCACAACTGTTTGCTGCTTGGCAGTGTATGCAGAAGGGAGGTCTGGAAATCATTTAGTGAGAGCATTACTTACATAAAGACTGAAAGCCACTTAGTTCTGTGTAAATGCTGGTACAACATTTAACCTCTCTGTGTGTTGCTTCAACTAGTTCCACCAGCTGCCTCTCTGTATCTACTTAACTTACCATCATTCACCTTTTAAGGAGCCGATTGATTCTATTTGCCTGAAATTTGGTGTCTGCGTCGTGACTGAGGTCATAGCATTTTCATGAATGAGCTAGAGTTTTAAAAGTGGAGTCCTTGAACAGTCATTGGTAGGCAGTGTTTACTTTTTTGTATGATAAATGTTTAAAAATTTAAAATTTATTTTTAGGTTAACAATCCTATTTCTTAGATAACAATATATGTAAATTTGTCTTTGCCTTTCTCTAGATTCTGATTTGACTAGTTAAATAATAACATTGTTTTTTCTTGACTTTGCTTAAAGTTATCATCAGGTTGTTTCTTTCCCACAAGAACACATACTTGCTTTATCCCAGCTACAAGACAATAGAATTCCCTAGTGTTGCTTTCCTCTGTATGCCTTTTTCTGTTAGCTTAAATCTTGATCTGACCACTAAGCTTGTATTCACACCATTCCCTTGACTCCTAACTCAAAGTATTTATTGTCCAAGTAAAACATTCATGGTTAGTCATATCAAGCTAGTTTGTCTTTTCTTCTTTGAAATTCAAGCTTACCTAAATTTGATCAGCCTTAAGAAATCTGAGTAATGAGCTTATAGCTTTTTCAAAAGAAGCCTTCCCTATCAAAAAGAATTATAATGTCTCATTTCAGGATAGGGTCTAATTATTTTTTCTAAAATGGAAACTGAACCCCATTTTTAACATTATTTCAAAACTTGAAACTTATTCGAAAACTATGGTGGAAATTTTTCTTGGCTAAAACTTTTCTTTAAAATCCTTTAACAGTCACAGATAATTGTTACTAAATTGTATTTTAAAAAACAAAAATAGAGAAATTATAGAGGAGTTTTTATTTTATTTGTGTTAGAGATACCTTTGAAAACTAAATTTAGTAACATGTTGTTTTTTTTCACTGTGTGGAATGCTGTCCCCTTCCTTTCCTTTATGATGGTGTGTGGCTTGATTGTGATGGCGCGTGGATTGTGATGGCGCATGGATTGTTGTGATGGAGCGTGGATTGTGATGGCGCATGGATTGTGATGGCACGTGGATTGTTGTGATGGTGCGTGGATTGTTGTGATGGTGCGTGGATTGTTGTGATGGCGCGTGGGTTGTTGTGATGGTGCGTGGATTGTGATGGCACGTGGATTGTTGTGATGGCGCGTAGCTTGTTGTGATGGCGCGTGGCTTGTGATGGCGCGTGGATTGTTGTGATGGCGCGTGGATTGTGATGGCATGTGGATTGTTGTGATGGCGCATGGGTTGTTGTGATGGCGCATGGATTGTGATGGCACGTAGCTTGTTGTGATGGTGCGTAGCTTGTGATGGCGCATAGCTTGTGATGACGCGTGGATTGTGATGGTGCGTGGATTATGATGGCTGTCTCTGTGTTGACTTTCTCAGCGGGGGGTGAGGGAGTGTTTATTCCCCTTTGGGGAAGTAGGAGATGGAGCTAGAAGGGAGAGAAACAAACTATTTTCATTTAATCTGTTTTTTCCTTAATTTATTTAACTGACTTACACTATGGAAAATTTATATTTTGACTTTAGGTAATTGTGATTTTCCCAAAATATTTTTGCTTGCATTTAGTTTGCCACTCATATTCTATCCTTACCTTTCTTTTCTATGTATTCTCAACCCCATCGTTACGGTAGTTTGAGAGAATCTGCACCGCTGCTTTGCTTGAACTGACACCCAGTGGAAGCTATCCCCAAGCACACCACCGCCTCACACTGGGTAGAGTTTGAAGTGCACAAAACATCCTATGCTTATTTAACAAAAATTTATCCCTTGTGCTATATCTTGATGTTCTTTCCTCTTATTTATTTTACAATGCTTTATTAGTCTACCACTAATTAGCAACAAAGCTGGTAATTAGTTCATGTGTAACTTTCTAAGCCTATATCCTTATTTGTCTATGGTGAGAGAAACAGAGATAAAATTTCTAAATACCTACCTAAGCTGGAAAGAGGTGAGGAGAATTTAGTAGAATCAACCTTTCTATTTTTTGGTAATATAGCTTAACATCAGATGGTTTGGTAAAACCAGCTTATACACACACACACACTTTTTTACACAGAATTATTGCTAAGTGTCATCTTTTCCAAGTTTGCTCCCTAACTTCTTGGGTTGCTTTATAAAAATCAGTTTATATTAAAATATTCTTTATTTTAAATGCAACAACAAAATAATGAAATTTATCTGGTGCCAAACAGTATCATTCTCGTTCATTTGTATCAATCCATGTGTTTTATAATCCTTTGGC
This sequence comes from Avahi laniger, assembly GCA_963575035.1. Classification (NCBI taxonomy): domain Eukaryota; kingdom Metazoa; phylum Chordata; class Mammalia; order Primates; family Indriidae; genus Avahi; species Avahi laniger. Next base: position 21,866 of record CAUYSK010109813.1, read on the forward strand.
CATACTAACAGGGAAAAAGGAACTGTTTGGCAATACCAAAGACTATGGTCTTTGTCATACAGTTTTAGAGAGCTAAAAATAATTGGCTTTAAAATATTTGGTTGGAAAATGAGAATATTAAAAAAATTCTAAAAAAAAAAGTAATAAGGTAGGCAGTAGAACTACCGGATATTAAAACATAAAGTAACAAAATTGAAGCAGTGTGGTAAAGGCCCAAGATTAGATGTGTAGATCATTGAAGAACAGAAAGAAATACTGTTACTTACATAAATTTGACATACTTTAAAGGAGTCACTGTTAAAAGTGGGTAAGGCAATGATTATTTAATAAATGGGGTTGGAATAACTAGCTAGCAATTTTGAGAAAAAAAGCATTTAGATCTTCATGTATACCAGATAGAACAAAAAATAAATTTTAAATGAATTTGAGTTTTAAATATGGACAATTACATCACTAAAAATCTGAAAGATAAGACTGAATATAATTTTTCTAGAGTGTCTAAGCAATTAGAAGACTGGAAAAAGAAGATGGCAAAGATTGTACTGAATTCGTTTTATTGTGACTGTAGCTCTGTTAGCATTGCAGGAAAGCATGTCTATTCCATGTTCACAATCTAAAAATTAGTCTTCTTTTTTCTTCATAACAGCTAGAAACCTTTTTCTTTCTAAATTAGCTAATAGAACATAGAATGCAATTCTTTATCTAAAATTTTATTCTATAGGTGCATCGAAAATTATACAGGAGCTCGTTGTGAAGAGGTTTTTCTCCCAAGCTCCAGCATCCAAACTAAAGGCAACCTGTTCGCAGCTTCCGTGGTGTTGGTTGTCTTTCTGGTAACACTTATCATTGGAGCCCTGTACTTCCTTTGCAGGTAACAATGATAGAAGCATCCTTTGAAAAGAAAAAATTAGTGCATAAAGTAGTTGTTCCACCAAATACTTAATATGTCCTTTAGTTCTAGATATTTTTTCCAGATACTGTTTTATGTTTAGAGTTATCTCTCAAATATAGTTTTTGTTATTAAATTAACATCATTTTTGAAAGGATCTTAATAAGCAGACTTAATTTGGTTTTTGTTACTATCATCATTATTTACTTTGACTTCTCTAAAATACTAACATAGACCCACACTCACTATGGTAATCATGCCAAAAACACCTAAATTTTGGGGCTAGATGTATTTAAAAGTAAATTTTGAATATAAAAGAAAAAAAAAGGTATGCAATACTGTAAATTGTCAAGTTTAAGACATATGGTTAATGTTTAGGGTCAGCTAGTGCCTACCATGTGTTTGGCATTGTGCTAAAAAATACAATAATGAACAAGATAGACATGTGTTCCCTAACTTCATAGAGATTCAAATCAATTTGGAGAGAGAGAAAAATAAGCAGGCAATTAATTTTGGGAGACTGGTAACTCAGAAAAGAAAAAATGACTTGCATGAAGCAACACTATACAATTAAGATTACTTTCATTCATTAGTTTTGATCTTCAATTTTTTAAAAAAATTTTGTGAAAATATTTAATAAGTGAATGTGTGGAGAAAGAAAGATCTCTGGTGTCTATTCCTCTTCTTATGAGGACACCAGTCCTGTTACATTATGGCCCCAGCCTATGGCCACATTTTACCTTAATTACCTTCTCTAAAAGGGAGGTTTTCCTATCTTCAAATGTAGGCACATTGGAGGTTAGGGCTTCAACATAAGAATTTCGGAGGAACACAATTCAGTTCATAACAGACAGTTTGTTTTAGTGTTTAAGTCAGTGTTCTCCAAAGAAACAGAACCAACACGGGGTGTGTGTGTGTGTGTGTGTGTGTGTGTGTGTGTGTGTGTGTGTGTGTAGAGAGAGAGAGAGAGAAGGAGAAAGAAAAGAGATACTCATTTTGAGGAAGTGGCTCAAGCAATCCCAAGGCTGTCAAGGAGGGTGGCAAGTCCAAAATCTGCAGGGTGGGCCAGCAGGCTGGAGATCCAGGGAAGAGCTACTGTTGAGTTCAAGTCCAAGGGCAGTCTGTTGGCAGAATTCCTTTTTCACTCAAGGGAGGTCAGTCTTTATCTATTAAAGCCTTCAACTGATTGGATGAGCCTTGCCCATATTGTGGAGGGCAATCTGCTTTACTCAAAGTCCACCGATATAAATATTAATCTCATCCAAAACACACCTTCACAGAAACATCAATAATAATGTTTGGCCAAACATCTGGACACTGTGGCCCAGCCAAGCTTGCAAATAAAATGAACCATTACGTAATGAAAAAGAAAATTATAGGCCAATCTTATTCATTAATCTAGATGTAAAAGATTAAAGATTAGCCAACCAAATCTAGCAGTGTATAAAAAAACAAATTGGTATTTGGAACTCACGAGCAAAACTCTATGATGATCTTAGATTTTTTCCAGGAATGCAAAGTTATTGTAACACTAAAATATTAACTAATATATTTCATTTTATTTATAGATTAAAGGAGAAAAATCTTTTAACTTCTCAATAAAGATACTTACCAAACTAGGAAGAAAAAAAAGTATGCTGACAAAAAGCTTACAGCAAGCAGCAAATGTGCATGGTTGGCAGACAGCAGAGATGGTAGAGCAGAGCAGTGGGGAAATAACAGGCTTTTCCATAAATGGCGTTGGCATTAATGTGTATCCATGCAGAAGAAAGTAAAATTGGATCTTTGCTTCAAAACTCAAAATCCAGATCAGGTAGATTAAAGACCTAAATATGAAAGCTTGCAGAAGAACATTTAAAGAATGTCTTTGTGCTGTTGAGGGTAGAAATAGATTTTTGAAACAAGGATCAAGAGGCACAGATCCCAAAAGAAATGGCTGATAAATTTGTATTAAAATTGAAAACTTCTAGTTATCAAAAGACACCATTAAAAAAAGAAAAAAGCCAAGCTACGAACTGGAGGTAGATGTTTGCAACACATGAAGACAGACTTACGGATATATATGTCTCGAGTATACCAACTCCTATACATCATTAAGAAAAAGGTAGACATATATGGGAAAAATAATTTATAGAAGAGGAAAGCTCCAGCAAATATATATATGAAAAGACACTCAACCTTATTAATCAGAGAAATGCAAATTAAACCTACTATGAGATAACATTATCTGACTCATGAGATTGGGAAAAACTTTTTTAAAAAAATCAACCAGACAGTATAAAATATTATGAGACTTTAGAATCTGAAATATTATGAGACTTTAGAATCTGAAAGAGTTTTGATCACTTTTGAATCAGTTTGCAAATACCTTGTGAAATTGAAGAAGTACATGCTCTCCACACCAGTAATTTCACTTCTGGGTATAAACCTTACAGAAACTCTCACAAATGTGTCCCAATTTATAGTAGAACTGGTCATAATAGCAAATAATTAGAAATTACCCAAGTACCTATTAAACAGTAAAACAGATGAATAAGTTATGGCATGTTCATACCAAAGAATAACATATAAGAGCAGAAATGAACCGCAGCTACACACATCAACCTGGATGAATCTTAGAATCATAATTTTGAGTGAAAGAAGCAAGTCACAGAAGAAAACATGATAGCACAATTTGATTCATATAAAGTCTAAAACTAGGCAAAACTAAATAATGTATTGTTTAGGGTCGTATATAAGAGGTAGAAAGTATAAAGAGAAGAAAGACACTGATTAGCACAGAATGCGGGATAGGGTTACCTCTGGTGGGAAGAAGAAGGAAGCAATTAGAGAAGGCACATTTCTGGGAAATGTTAATGGCCTATTTCTAATCTTGTGCTGGGTGCATAGGTGTTTATTGCTGATTTTTAAACTGTACACATTTTTATCCTCTCTTTGTATGTATGCTTGAACATTTTCATTTTAAGATATTTGAAAAATGGATATAAATTAATGAGAAAAATAGCGTCCTTAACATGCTTACAAAAATAACATCCTTGAATAATTTTCAGATAAGGTTGCAATATGTCTGAAATATACATTTTTCATTTTTTGAAGAACAACCAAAGCAGATATATGAACAGAAGTATGTCATAGTGTCAAGAGCAGAATTACTTTGAAAAATAACATGAGCAGCTATTGCTTATGGAATCTAGACGTAAGATTTAGGTTGTTATCTATGGACCAGGTGATATGTATTTGTCTCTTGAAAATGTGGTGCTTTCAAGAATGAAACTGTTTATTGTAATAGTTTTTGGTCCATTCATGGTTGAAATTGCTTTAAACTGAGGGACTTTTGAACATTAATTACTAATGGCATCTTTAAATAAAGTTCAGAATGGTACCCCTAGTGCTAAAATCTGGGGTAGAATCAATAGTTTCAGGAGCAACTGTACATTCTAAAATCTTTAGTTTTTTAAAAATATGTCATATCACATAAATTATAACTTGTATTAATTGATCAGGTGACCCAAAAAACTGATGGAGGGAAACCTTAAAAATGTCCAAAATGATGTTTTAAAATGCCATTAATAGAATAGTTGACTAAAGCCACTCCATGTCACATAGGATCCCAACTAAAAATAGAAATTAACCTCTTCAGAAAGAGCACTTTATATGTAAGGGGATCTTAAGTAAATAAATAAAGCACAAAAAAAATTACAGAGACACAACAGCTCTGCTGTCTTAAAGGAGAAAGACTAGGTGGTATCACCAGCATCTGAAGTCCCCACAGATGACCCACCTGCACTGATGGACTTGTTACATAATGGGACGCAGTTTTAAAGCATCCCTGACAATTTCAGGTAATTGTGGAAAGAAAGCGAACCTCCAAATATTCAAGTTCAAACTTTCTTTCTAGGTCTTCTGACATACTTTCCTATTACCCATTTTTCTATTTTTGTGTTTCTCTTATTTGTTGTCAGGAAGGGCCACCTTCAGAGAGCCAGTTCCGTCCAGCATGATGTCAACCTGGTAGAGAGAAGCTATACCGGTGCCTGCCACGGTGAGTAAATTCACAAAGAAATGCTTACCTTAAAGCCCGAGATGAGACTGTTGTTGTAACCCGTAGGGATTTAGGTTTGGATCTGTCCTCAACTCTTCACATCACAAACAGAAGAAACAGGTTTACATATGTGAATAAGATAAGAGAGATGTATAGGTAGATGTATAGGTGCATATTTAAAAAATCACAATGGGGAAACCATCTCGGTTCTTAATTATTTTCCATAGGTCATGGAGAACACTGAAGAAACGTCAAAGTGAACCGAATCACTGCTTTTATTTTACAAAGGCAGAAAATGAAACATAAGGTAAAAGAAATTAAAAATTTAACCCTTCATTTCCTAAATAAAACACTGTGTAAGTTGTCATATCACAAAACACAGTCTGCTCTGCTGCGGGGCGTATGTGCTTCTGTGATGCACGTCAGCTCACATGCAGTTGGCAAATAGGGGAATGATACCAGTAGAATGTGGAAGTCATGTTGGTTCAAAATGATTTTGCCCAGCAAGCTAATGTATTGAAGCAATCGGGGACAAATGTTCTTACAACTAGAGAGAAGGAATATATGACGATTTTATGAAAAAGAAGATAAAAATCCTTTTAGTGCAAGGAGTGGCTGGTTTAGTGGATTCATAAACCACCGTACCTTTTGCTGTTAAGGTATCTGAGAAGCTGCAAGTGCAGAGGAAAAGCTGCGAAGACATTTCACCTGGCAATCAGAAAAAAAGCACTGATTGATGAAGGATACCTCTATATCATATTTTTAATATTGACAAAATTGGTTTCTATTAGAAGGGATTAATTTCAAGGATCTGTATCTCACAGGAAGAAACACAAACTTGAAAGGTTAAGACTGCAAAAGATGGACTAATTAATTCTCAGTGCACATGCCTGTGGAAATTTTGGATTTTTGCTGTTACTACACAGGTTACAAAGTTGCAAACCTGTTTTCTTCATAAGGCCTATAATTTCTAGTGCATGATTTTGTAGAATGGGAAGTTTTAATCTTTTTAGGGGCAAATTAAGAATTGGTTAGGTCAGAACAACTTAATTTCTCCATTTTTTTTCCCACCTAAGTTACGTGGGAAAAAAAGAAGAAGAAAAGGAAAAAAGCAATAGTGACTTTAAGGAAGTATGGAAACAAAGTCTTGGAGCAGTGTGGAAGAGTGGAAGGGTCTGGGTAAATGGTCCAGGCAGAAGAGCAAGCACGGGCTGAATTTCACAGCCCATCTCCAACCCATGTCCTCAAGACTGGCGTGCAAATCGGCTTTTCCGCACAGCCTAGTCCAGTGCAGGCCTCGCAAATTAAATCTGTCACTGGTGTCACTGATTCGTTCATTCGCCCGTCACTCACTTATTCAGCAAATACATATGAGCATGAGACACTGAGATAGAGTGCATAAAATGAAAATTATTTTTAATTAATTTGAAATAATTCATTTTAATTATTTAAAATTAAGATTAATTTTAATTAATACTTTATTTTTCAAAAAGTTTTATATTTACAGAAAAACTGAGCAGCTAGTACTGAGTTTCCGTATGCTCCCCTCCCCCATCCATTTCCTCTATTAAACGTCTTACACTAGTGCAATATATTTGTTTAATTAATGAACCAATACTGACACATTCTTATTTGCTAAAGTCTGTAGCTTACACTAAGGTCCTCTTTTTGTCGTACAGTTTTGTGAGTTTTGACATCTCCTGTAATCCTAGTACTTACTACTCCCTCTCTCCCACTGAACTTCTGGCAAACACGAATGTCCTCACTGTCTCTCCAACTTTGCCTTTTCCAGAGTGTCATATACTTGGAATCATACAGCACACAGCCTTTCAGACTGGCTTTTCACTTTGTGGTACACATTTAAGATTCTTCTATGTCTTGTGGCTTGATAGCTCTTTTTAAAAAATAGCTAGGCCATATATTTTTCTTTTTAGTGGTCTAAAAATTTTATTGTGGTAAAATATACATAGGATTTTTTTTTTATTTTAGCATATTATGGGGGTACAGATGTTTAGATTATGTATGTTGCCCTTGCCTCCCCCTAAGTCTGAGTTTCAAATATATACATAGGATTTAAATTTTAACCATTTTGAAGTATATTGTTTAGTGGCATTAAGTACATTCACACTGCATAGCAAGCATCCCCACAGTGCATCTCCAGAACTTTCCATGACCTCACACTAAATTTCTGTACCTCTTAAACAATAAATCCCCATTCACTCCTGCCCCCGAGCCCTGACAGAAAGTAACCGTTGTCCTACTCTGTCTCTGTAAATTTCACTGTTCTGGGTGCCTCATATGAATGGAATCGCATTGTGTCCTCTCGTGATGTATTTCAGTTAATATGATGTCTTAAAGGTTCGTCCATGATGTAGGATGTATCAGAATTCCATTCCTTTTTATGGCCGAGTAATATTCCCTTGTTAAAGATATACCACATTGTCTGTCCATTCATCTGTTGATGGATATTTGGGTTGTTTCCAACTTTGAACTACTGTGAATCATCCTGCTGTGAACACTGGTATACAAATCTGCCCGCAAGCCCCTACTTTGACTTATTTTGTGTATATACCCAGCACTGGAATTGCTGACCAAATGGTAATTCTAGACTTAATTTGAAACGTGCCCTACTGTTTTCCACAGCATCTGCACCACTTTATGTTTCCACCAGAATGGACAAGAGTGTCCATTTCTTCACTTCCTTGCCAACACTTACTTTCTGTTTTTGCCTCTTTGTTTAATAATAGCCACCCTAATAGGTGTGAAGTGGTATCTCACTGTGGCTTTGATGTGCATTTCCCTGTTGTTCATCAAGCGTCTTTTCATCACCTTCTCATGTCTCGTCCATCTGTGTGTCTTCTTTAGAGACCTGTCTATTCAAGTCCTTTGCCACTTTTTAATCAGGTTTTTTGATGGTTGCGTTTTAAGTGTTTTGTATGTATTCTGGGTATTAAATCCTTATCATATATATGAATTGCAAATATTTTCTCCCATTCTGCGGATTGCCTTTTTACTCTGTTGATAGTGTCCTTTTGGGGCACAAGATTTTAAAATTTTGATGAAGTCTAGTTTGTCTTTTTCCTTTTTTTTTGCCTATGAATTTGGTTTCAAATCGAAGAAAGCATTGCCACATCCAACATCCTGAAGCTCTCCCCATTTTCTTCTAAGAGTTTCATAGTTTTTGCTCTTACGTTCAGGTTGTCGATCCAGTTTGGGTTCATGTTCGCGTGCCTGGTAAGGCTCCCACTTCATCCTTCAGCCCGTGGCTACCCAGTTTCCCACCAGCATTTGCTGAAAAAACTGTCCTTTTCCCATCGAATGGTCTTGGCATCTTTCTCAAAAATCATTTAACTACATATGAGAGGGTTTATTTCTAGGCTCTCTGTTCTATTCCATTGGTCTATATGTCTGATTTTATGCCAGAATCACAATTTTATACAATTTTATACTTTTTTATTATAGCTTTGTAATAAGTTTTGAAATCTGCAAGTGTGGATCCTCTAGCTTTTTAATTCTTTTTTAAGATCAATTTGACTATCTGGGGGGTCCCCTTGAGATTCCATATAAACTTTAGGATGGATTTTTCTATTTCTGCCAAAAAAAAAAAAAAAGTCATTGGGATTTCGATAGGGTTACATTGGATCTTTAAATCCCTTTGGGTAGTACTGGTATCTTAACAGGATTCAATCTCCCAGTCCAGGCACACTGGACTGGGAGATGTGTTTCCATTTATTTATGTCATCTTTAATTTCTTTCAGCGATGTTTTATAGTTTTCATTGCACAAGTCATTCACCTCCTTTTGTTAATTTCCTAGGTATTTTATTCTTTTTGATGCTACTGTAAATGAAATTGTTCTTGTAATTTTCCTTTCAGATTGTTCATTGTTAGTGTATAGAATGCAACTGATTTTTGTGTGCTGACTTTGTATCCTGTTACTTTGCCAAACTCATGTATTAGCTCTTTTTTTGTGTGTGAAATCTTTAGCACTTTCTACCTGTAAGATCATATCATCTGTGAATGGAGATACTTTTACTTCAAACTTTCCAACTTGGATGCCTTTTATTTCTTTTCCTTGACCAACTGCTCAGGCTAGAACTTCCAGTATTATGTTGAATAGAAGTGGTGAAAGTGGGCATCCTTGTCTTGACCTTAGAGGACAAGTTTTCAGTCTTTCCCCATTGAGTATGATGTCCACTGTGGGATTTTCATATATGGCTTTTACTTTGTTGACATAGTTTCCTTCTATTCATTTGTTGTTTTTTATCACAGGAGGATGCTGAATTCTGTCAAATGCTTTTTCTGTATCAATTTAGATGATCATGTGGTTTTTCCCCTTCATTCTCCTAATGTGGTGCATTGATTGGTTTTTGTATGTTTAACAGTCCATGCAGTCCAGGAATTAATTCCACTTGGTCATGGTAAAATTCTTCGAATATGCTGCTGAATGCAATTTGCTCGTATTTTGTGAGGATTGTTCAGTCAATGTTTATGAGAAATATTGGTCTGTAGTTTTTTTTTTCTTGTAGTATCTTTGTCTGGCTTTGGTATCCAGGTGATGCTGGCCTCTTAGAATGAGTTAGGAAGTGTTCCTCCTCTTCAATTTTTGGAAAAAGTTTGAGAAAGATTGGTCTTATTTCTTCTTTAATTGCATGGTAGAATTCACAAGTGAAGCCATCAGGTCCAAGGCTTCCCTTTTTCAGGAGAATTTTGATTACTAATTCAATCTCCTTATTAGTTACAGGCCTATTCACATTTTTCTATGTCTTTGTGGTTCAACAGTGATAGGTTTTGCCTTTCTAGGAATTTGTTCCTTTCATCTAAGTTGTGCAATTTCTGGGTGTACAATAGTTCATAGTACTCTCATGACCCTTTTCGTTTTTGTAGAATCAGTGTTCTCCCCATTTTCACTAATTTAGGAACCTGAGTTTTTCTTTTTTCTTAGTCCATCTAGGGTAGGTTTTTCAACTTTTTGATCTTTTTAAAGAACTTGTCGTTACATAGATTTTCTCTAGTTCTTCTATTAATTTCTTTTACCTCTGCTCTAATATTTATTTCCTTCCTTCCGCTACCTTTAGGTTTAGTTCTTTTTTTCTCACTCCTTAAGTTGTAAAGTTAGGTTACTGTTTTGAGATCTTTTTTGTTTTTTAATGTAGATACTCATGGCTATAAATTTCCACCGTAGCAATGCTTTTGCTGCATCCCATAAATTTTGGTATCTTGTATTTGTGTTTTTATTCTTTTTAATTTCCCTGTGATTTCTCTTTTGATCCATTAATTGTTTCAGAATGTGTTGCTTAATTTCCAGATTTGTGAGTTTTCATTTTCCTTTAGTTACTGATTTCTGACTACATCCTGTTGTGGCCTGAGAATATACTTTATATTTTCTTTACCTTGTGTGTGATATATATCTTTTTAAATAACTATTGAGACTTGAATTTCTGTCCTTTCTGCTTTCAGTTGCCCTGTCTCAAGTTTGCTGATCCTTTCCCCACCCTGGCCAAATCTGCTGCTGAACCCCTACAGTGAAAATTTCATTTGTTACTGTATTTTTCTTTTCCTGACTTCTTTGGTTTCTTTTTTATAATTCTTATCTTTTTGTTGATATTCTGATTTTGTTAACTTATCATTTCCTGATTTCTTTGTTCATTTCTTCCTTTAGCCCTTTAAACATAGTTAACACATTAACTGCCGTGTGAGTTGTATTTCACTCACACCAGTTTTGAGCCCAGGGCCTCGTGCAGCACATGTAACTCACACGTCTCTTCACCTTGGGAGCTGCGAGAACTATTTTTCAAGTTGCGTATAACTCATGCACAGCAAACAAGAAAAAATAACAAATTTTTCATTAAATTAGAAAGGACTGTTTTATTTTCAAAGTTTTTATTCTATTTTCGTAATAAAACACCATGGCCCCAAGGAAAAAAAAATATTTTCTAGTGTGGCAGTCAGTGTGCTAAGACAGCTACCTTAGTCTTTGTCTAGTGAGTTTAATGTCTGGGCTTCTTTAGGGACAATGTCTGTCAGTTAATTTTGGTCCTTTGGGCTTTCCCTGTTCCTTTGCATGGCTTGTGGTTTCCTCCTTGAAACCGGGCATCTCACTACCATAATGTGGTAACTCTGGGTATCAGAGTCTCCCTTTCCCAGGGTTTTCCACTTGGTTTATTTTTGTTAAAGGCTATCATCCATTTGTTTTGAGACTTTTCCAAACTATTTTTACAAAAGACTTCCCTTTTGTGTGTGATCATTTAAGTCTCTGTTCTTTTTATCTCATTTTCAGCTATTTTGACAGAAATTCCCTTGAATGCCAGGAGCTCTCCCAGTTTTTCCAGGTTGGCTTTGTGCTAGGGCAGTCCTCCTACTCTTAGGCTTGCACTGATCTTAGGGACCATACTGAGGTGACAGCTTAGGTCCTAGAACTTTTCTGAGCGTCTTCCCTGGGCGTGTGTGTGACATTTTATATCTCCCTTGTATATATGACTGCTTTTGAATGTCCCAATTTCCCAAAGTCTTACCCCAGCTCCTCCTGTGGGTCTTAGCTGCTCTATTTTATGTCTCCACCCATAACCTCCTGCTATGGGCATCTGTGCGTCCTTGCAGCTTTTACAAGAAGTCCCCACCTTTCCAGTTAGGCGAAACCGAGACAAATACCTGTGTCAGTCCTTGAGGCATCCTCAGACAGCTTAGAAAAAACATACACAGTAATTTGCAAATAAGGTTTATTCTGCTTCCTCCAGTTCAAGGGAGGGCCCTGGGAATGGCCTTCCGCTGCTTCAGGGACAAGATCGCCACGATGGCAGGGAGGGGTGGGGCAAGAGCCAGTAAAAAAAAATCACGAAACTTTCCTACCATTTTAAAGACAGCATTCTTTGATTAGGCATTCCCTTGGCTGCTGTGAGCCTTTAACTGTTTTCTGGCCCTCTCACAAGTTGGTTCAGACAGCTGCTGCTCATTACTTTCAGTGTTTCCCTGGGGGACAAGAGCTCGGAGCGTCACAGTCCACCACTGTGCTGGTAGCACTCTGGTCAATTATGCTCTAGTCCTATAATTCTAGTATTATGACAAGACCTTAAGTAGAGCATGTTCATTAACTATGTGATGTTTGAATTTTGGTTAGTCAGAATTACAAAAATGTTAAGACAATGGTCTCAAAATTCTTCTCAATCTGCTCGTTTGCATTTAATATCAATGTTAATGAATATATTTTCTTTCAATTTCTTCTAAATTAATGAATCTTGCCTTTTTTTTTCCTCCCTGGCCATGATGACAGTCACTAAAAACAAAAACTTTTATAAAATCTGCTTAAGAAATGAAAGTGTGGCCAGGCATGGTGGCTTATGCCTACAATCCCTGCTCTTTCGGAGGCAGAGGCAGGAGGATCACTTGAGCCCAAGAGTTTGAGACCAGCCTGGGCAGCACAGCAAGACCCTGTCTATACAAAAAATGAGAAAAATTAGTCAGGTGTGGTGGTGTGCCCTTGTAGTCCCAGCTACATGGGAGGCTGAGGCAGGAGGATTGCTTGAGCCCAGGAGTTTGAGGCTGCAGTGAGCTATGATTCTGGCCTAGGTAACAGAATGAGACCTCATCTCTTAAAAAAAAAAGAAAAGAAAAGAAAAGAAAGTGCTCCACACACTCTCGGTACCAAAACACTAAATGACATCTATTGGCTTCTGCCAACGTCTTCTACTTTGCAGTAGTGTATGTCCTTGTCACCTGTCTCCAGTTGTGGCATAAGGCAGAAGTGAAATATATAAAACACAAATAACATGTTTTGCAAATATTTGACTATTTTGCCCTGTATAGGGCCAATATTAAAATAACTTTCTGGTAACACATTCTTTACATAGTATAGGTGCTAATTTTGTTCATTTAATAAGGGTGTTACCGGCCGGGCGCGGTGGCTCACGCCTATAATCCTAGCACTCTGGGAGGCCGAGGCGGGTGGATC
>CAUYSK010109824.1:0-19640 GCA_963575035.1 Avahi laniger
TACAACTGGACATCCACATGCAAAAAATGAATCCAGATACAGACCTTACACCTTTCAAAAAATTAACTCAAAATGGACTATAGATCTAAATGTAAAATTCGAAACTATAAAAGCTCCTAGAAGATAACAGGAGTAAATCTCGATGACCTTAGGTTTGGTAATGACTTTTTAGATAAATTGCCAAAAGCATGAACAATTCAAAAAAACTATAAAGTGGACATCATTAAAATTAAAAACTTTTACTCTGCAAATCACGAAATGTTAAGGGAATAAAAAGCCTCAAACTGGGAGAAAATATTTGCAAAAAACAAATGTGATAAAGGACTATAATCCAAAAATATAAATAACTCTTCAAACTCAACAATAAGAATACAAACCACTCAATTATGGGCAAAAGATCTGAAGGGACACCTGAAAAAAGATACACAAATAGCCAATAAGCATAAAAGACGCTTAACATCATACATCATCAGAACTGCAAATTAAAACAACAAAAAGATGCCATTAAAAACCTATTAGAATGGTGAAAATCCAAAAACACTGACACCACCAAATGCTGGTGAAGCTGCGGAGCAAGAGAACTCTCATTCATTGCTGGTGGGAAGGCAAAATGGGATAGCCACTTTGGAAGACAGTTTAGCAATTTCATACAAAATTAAATATACTTTTACTATTCCATCTAGCAATCCCTGCTCTTTGGCATTTAACCAAATGGAGTTGAAAATTTATGTCCACAAAAATCTGCAAACAAATGTTTGCAGCGGCTTTAATAACTGCCAAAACTTGGAAGCAACCAAGATATCCTCTAATATGTGAATGAATAAACAAAAGGTATATTCATATAATGTAATACTATTCGGTGATAAAAACGAATGAGCTATGAAGCCTCAAAAAAGGGGAGGAAACTTAAATGCACATTGCTAAGTCAAAGAAGCCAATCTGAAAAGGCTACATGCTGTATGATTCCAACTATACGACATTCTGTAGTGGCAAAAGTATAGAGACAGTAAAAAGATCCTTGGTTGCTAGAGGTAGTAAGTGAGGTGGGGGGAGGGAAGAATAGGTGAAACATGGGATTTTTTAGGTCAGTGAAATTATTCTGAATGATAGTGTAATGGTGGATACACATCCTTACACATTTGTCAAAACATATTGACTCTTAAGGATTAATACCTGTGAAAAGAAATAAAAAAGAAAAAAATATTTATATATGTATATATTTTAAAGAGACAGGGTCTCACTCTGTCACCCAGCCTGGAGTGCAGTAGCACAACCATAGTTCAGTGTAGCCTCAAGCTCCTGGGCTCAAGTGATGCCCTCCTGCCTTAGTCTTCCATGTAGCTAGGGCTAAGTAGCTAGGACTACAGGCACACACCACCACATCTGGCTAGTTTTTAAACTTTTTGTAAAGACGGGGTCTCATTTTTTGTAGAGATGGAGCTGCCCAGGCTGGTCTTGAATTCCTGGACTCAAGTGATCCTCCGACCTCCCACCTCGGCCTTCCTTTACCACACCTGGCCATAGAAAAATATGCTTTTTTTAAAAAAATCACATACTGTACAATAAAAAGAGTGAACCTAATGTAAACTATGGACTTTAATTAATCATAAGGTATCCAAAATGTACCATATTAACAAAAATGTTAATAATAGGGGAAACCATAGAGGTTGAGGGGATATACGTAAACTTTGTACTTTCTGCTCAATTTTGCTGTAAGCCTAAAACTGCTCTAAAAAATAAAGTCTAGTAATTTTTTTAAAGGCATAAAATACTGACCTACCCACCTAAATGCTTCGGAACACTGCCTTCCTTAAAGATGAAGAGAGATAATAAAAAAGAATATTTTAATAAGACTTAGCTATCCCATATTATTAGGAGAAAAAATATGTATTTTTAAATAGACTTTAGTTTATAGAGTAGTTTTAGGTCCACAGCAAAATTGAGCAGAAAGGACAGACAGTTCCCACGTCCCTCCTGCTCCTGCACATGCATAACTTCCCCCACTGCCAACACCCCGCACACCAGAGCGGTACCCTTGTTAAAATCAATGAACCTACACTGACACGTCATCACCCAAAGTCCACGGTTTACATCTGGGTTCACTCTTGATGTACATTCTATGGGTTTTGACAAATGTATAATGAGATGTATCCACCACCACTATAGTATCAAACGGGATAGTTTCACTGCCCTTAAAATCCTCTGTGCTTCACCTGTGCATCTCTCCCTCCTACCTCTAAACCCCTGGGAACCAGTGATCTTTTTATTGTCTCTGTAGTTTTCACCTTTTCCAGAATGTCACAGAGTTGTAGCCTTTTCAGATTGGCTTCTTTCACTTAGTAATATGCATTTAAGATTTCTCATGTCTCTTTGTGGCTTCGTAGCTCATTTTTTTTTAAGCACTGAATAACAGGCCAGTGTCTAGATGTGCCACAGTTTATTTATCCACTCACCTCAAAGGACATATTGGTTCCTTCCAAGTTTTGGCAATTATGATTAAAGCAGCTATAAACACTGTGTGCACGTTTTGTGTGAACGTAAGTTTTCAACTCATTTGGGTAAATACCAAGGAGCAGGATTGCTAAATCATATGGTAAGAGTTTGTTTAGTTTTATAAGAAACTGTCAAACTGTCTTCCAAAGTGGCTACACCATTTTGCATTCCCACCAGCAATGCCCCTAAGTTCCCATTGCTCCACATCCTTGCCAGCATTTGCTGTTGCCAGAATATATTTTTTAGTTGCTTTTAGTAACAATGTTTGTTCTTTCAGCAATTGCAGTTTTTACTGCTGATAAGAAATTTTTGAGGCCACAAACCTCTGAATAGCTTGGAAAGAAATGAAAGTCAAGGAAAAACATAAAAGAATAAGAACCTTCCTCAAAAATATCATGAATCCATTTTCTTTGAGTAGAATATTATAACTGTTTGTGTGAAAAGATACGTGAATATACTCTCAGCCATCCCATGAGCAGCCTGTGGCATCTGTGAGTAAATTCCGGTTGTTTATAATGATGTATGAGATGTTAATGGCAGGGGAATATTAACAAGTTATTGCTACTTTTCCTACTCAAGTGACTTACAAATTAGTTGCTTACATTCACTGTAGTTAGTAAGCAATTTCTCTGTACTAATTTGCTTAACTTACCTTGTTTTTCTGTATGAGATGAAAATCTTTTCCAAAAAGCATGAGTGCATGTTCAAAACTTCGGCATTCTTCTTCTGTCCATGCGGTCATCCCTTCTAGAAAATAATTTAAGACAAAATTCATCGTCCTCAGAACACTTTTATGAGAATCACTGATTTATTTTCAATGTTTTCCCTGTAAAAGGGCATAAACACATACGCACTCTCTCTCTCTCTTTCTCTCTCTCTCTCTCTCTCTCTCTCTCTCACACACACACACACACACACATAAATTCTGTATGTAGGAGATTTCTGTTAGGATCACCAAAAGTATGTATATTCTAAATCTTATCAATAAGCCTAGAATACAAAAATATAAACATTAGGCTTTTTCCCCTGCGTTATAAGAATTTAATGTTTTTCTTTAACTTATGCTTGTTTTTCTGATTTTTTAAAAAATGTTTTACAATAAGCATATACTATTTTAAAATTACAAAAAAGGGCTATTTCCTTTATGGGGGAAAAAAGCTCTATTTTGGTCTTACATCAAAACCGTTAAGTTCTTTAATTAGAGGCCATAAATAAAGTATAATCAACACATATTTATTTAAAGTTGGAGTGCCACACTCTGGAAATATAAAGGGAATAAGAAACAGTCCATGCTCTCAAAACACTAAATCCCATTCAACTTCTCAGCAGATGTTAATGTTGGCAAATTCAAAATCTACTTGAGGTAGAGACCTAGAAGGTATTCACAGGGTCACAGTCTAGACTTAAGAGTTTGCTTGTTATTCCCCTTTATCTCTGAAGTGTCTCACTCAATGATACTGGGGACCAGGTCCCCAAAGCCATTAATAAGCCACAATAAAGGTGAAAAGAATAGTTTGAAGAAACCACTATTTAGTTTTTGAGAGTTCTGAGAGCTTAAAATAATTTTTTCAAGGAAGCAGCTTTTATAAGGGAAGTATTTCAATAGACTCAATGTATAAGTTTACATGTACTATTTTCAGCTTTTATATTTCCCAAGCTATTTATATAATATTACTAAGTATTATTTTCACTCTGTATCTACTTAATGAAAGCTATGGTGCATGCAGTCCATTTATATAATGACAAAAAAATACTGAAATAAAAATAAACTATTTTCCTTGACACACAAAACAAAACCTAAGCACTGTAAAAATGTTATTGCATGATTACTAAAAATACAGTTCTTGCAATAAATTCAATGGAATATATTATACATATTACTTTTTAAAATCCTTAATCTTCTTTTCATTTCCTGTCTGGCTTTTTAAAAAACAGAAAAAAAAAACCAACTTTTTTTTCAATGAAATTATAAAACCATTCTTTTTAATTACTTTGGATTACTGTCATCTCTGGGGTCTGCTTTGTTCTGTAACTATTTATTCAAGAAAGTGGAGGTGACGTGGGGGTTACTAATTTTATTTGAACAATCTCTGGTATGTCGAAAAATAGAAGGCAAGAAAAGGAAAAAATTATTTGCTATGAAGAACAGAGATTTTATAAAAATGTTACAGGATTGCTCTGTTCCTTACAATATTTTGCTTAAATACTGAAATGACCATCCTTTGTCATTTCTCTCTCTTGAACTCAAGTGTTTCTTTCTTACCTTGAGATGTTTTTCCATTGCAGCAGTACCTTTCGATTGCTTCCTTTATATTGTGGTTACACTTGAGAAGTTCATATAATGCCTAGGAGACAGAGAGGGAATAAAACATCCAGTAAAAATTGCTATAAGCTCATACCTAACAGCATTTAAAAAAACAGGTAGAGTCTTGACAAATACTGGCTGAAATGCTCCCTGATTTCAGGATATTTGAGGGTATGCTTGCCCATAGTTATATATAGTTTATATAACTAGTTATATATTGTTTATATAACTATCCTGCAGACTGACTCTGGTACTACTTCAGTTTGTTCATTCTTACTCTAATTCTCAGAAGACACCTACCTGTATCATTCTTGACTGTTTTTTCTTCTAATTGCTAGGCCTTCTGAGCTGAGACATACCCCTATTTTAGATGACTTTTTCTAGTCAGGAAAAATTAGAACTATGGCTTGTCTCTTGATGTCATTTCCTCCCTATCTTTGAGAGTTTTAATAAAAAGGAACAAAGCAGGCCTGGAATGGTAGCACTGGTACTTTAGTGACTGGGTTTATAATGGTCTCAGCTATTTCTATCTACTATAAAAGGTATCATTTTTTTCAATTAGAATTTCTTCCTATTAAAGCTGTTTGTAATTATGAACATAGTAAGTAGCGATAACAAAATTCAATCAAAAGTTAAATAATCTACCTGCACAAGTAAGTTTCAAGGAAGGTGAGGATGATTTATTATTAGAAAAACTTTTAATACATGAATAAGCTACGTTAAAAAACAATCAACTCTATGCTAATTACCTGGATCTGATCACTCACTATATATGTACTGAAATATCACTAAGTACTTCATAAATATGTACAATTATATGTCAATTAAAAAAACTCAATAGCTGCTGAAAAAGCAACTGACAAATCAATATCTATTTCTAACTAAAAAGACAGAAACTATAATAGTTATAAATAGTGGATACTACTACCTTGCTACACTACAGATAGCCTATATTGACTAAGGGCCAGTATTATCCTTAATGTAAAAACCTTAGATTTATTACTTCTACCAGAATCAGGCCCAAAATCACTATTAATACCAAATGTCTCTGAGAGTTAGGAATAAGAGTAAGGAACAAAAGTATAATTTAATAATGACCTTAAAGCCAGAAAAATCATCCCATCCCATAAATGTATATAATTATGATGTATAAAACAAAAATAATATTAATCAATTTTTAAGAAGTAGAAAACCTAAGAGAAACAAATGAAAAATCAAAGTTTCAATAGCTTAAAATAAAATTTTTAAAAAATTGCTATTTTTCTACATCAATATACAATTATAAATATAATAGAGATCCCCTTTACAATAGCACTAAATACACACACAAAATGAATAAGTTAATAAGATGCATGTGATGTTCAAAAAAACAAAAACATTTGAGTGATATAAAAAAGTCAAATAAATTGAGTCAGATAATGTTTTTGAAGTAGAAAGGTTTAATGCTGTAAAAGTACTGATTCTTCCAAAATTAATTTATAGACTTAATGAAATATCAATATAAAAACCCAATGGGATTTCTTTTTGACAGCTGATAAAACTACTTCGAAGTTCAGCTAATATTATTTCTCTGTGTTATTTGGGAATTCAACTTTGAGTCTACCTGTCTCTGGGTATTCATTAGTCAGGATCACACAGATTTGGGCTACAGAGTGAAAAAGGCATATGAGAGAGGCAAAATGATGTCAGAGGGGCAAAACTAGGGGCATTCAAAAGTCTGTTAATAGGCAATGCTCCCCACCCCCCATCCCAGATGTGATCAGGAGACTGTTCTGCATCTACAGGTACACGAGTGCTTAGCAAATGCTCCTACATCAAATTCATACTGTCTTAATAAACACCACCTTTAATCACTTCCTGACTAAAGTTCAAGAATAATTCAAAGAATATATTTATCATAAAATCTAAAAGTCCAACCACAAAGCACGTTTAAAGAAGTAATTACAAGTCTAAGAAAAAATATAGTCATCAAGAATGAAGTACTAAAGACTTCTCAATGACAAAGGAAAATACGATTAAGTGATTAAAAGTATATAAAATGGTATCTAAAGTAAGATACGTGTATCTGTACAGAAAAAAGACATGAAACTATGTAAAATGGTTACCTCTAGGATTTGAGATTATGTTTTTTTAAATCAGTACTTTGCAAATTTTAAAAATCTGTCAGAAAAGATATCCAATTCACATGTAAGAAATATTTAAATCAAACATAAGAAACCAAGAAGATACTGTAAGTTGGCTGCTGTTTCAATAGAAGTTGAAATATACCTGTTCATTGTCCCTTGTATGCGTTCCTGCAGAAATCCTATCCATTATTTTTTCATTTCCAGTTCTTAATGAGGTCTCAACAAGGTACTCCTTAACTTTGCTCTCCAAAACCACGTCAGGACGCCAAAGTAACTGGTCTTCATTTTCATACACTGATAAAGAAAATTCCATTAGCGCATTAAAAATAGCGAACACACTCAAAGATGTACACAAACAGTTCTTAGTCCTCTTGATAGGCTATTACACTGGGACAAGTAAGTAACTTTGAGTACACCAGTAATTTGATTATCTGGCAAGCAGAGCCTTTCACTAGTTTAAGAACTTTTTTTAAATTTTATTATAGGCCAAGGGTTCTGGTGGCTTCAACAAGTGGCTTGTTTGGTGGTCGGATTTATGGATTAGTAGGCTTTCCATACCTAGTAAAATCTAATGGAAAACCCCCTATTGGTATCTTATACTCTTCTAATGAAGGGGTAAAAATAACCTGTGTAAATTCTCTAATAACCTTGTTAGAATTTTCTCTTGAATTCCCTAAACAGCTCTATGAAATTTCTAGAGGTTAAAAATTGCAAACAAAGAAAATAAACAAACAAATCCACATAAAAACCAAACTATCTGGTAATAATGAAATATCTAAGAAAGGCATACTTCTCCTTTACTAACATCCTCTCAACAAGAGTATTTTTATTTAAAGGAAGAAGCAGATTAACTGAACATCTCTAGGGGGGTTTTTGAAAAGAAGGGCAAATAGTTGGAGAAGTAAACTTTCCATACTCTCTTAAAGACTGATACTAAGGAACAAAATGTCACTAAGTTTATATTTTGCACAAGTTTATACTAATGCACTCTATCACTTTACTCAAAGCTTCTGCATTACATAATAAAGTAATATGAATGGCCCAAGTATTTAGTCCAGTGCTTCAGTGCAATCCATTCTTCAAGTGTATAATAAATACTAAATATAGCTAACACAAATTTAGTGAGACCTCACCATGTACCAGGGACTGTGATAAGTGTATTATGCTCACGACTGTATGAGGCAGGTATTATCATACTCAGTTAGCAGGAAAGGTAAAACTAAAGTGGGAGTGTGAAACAATAAGACTGACTTTTTAGAGAAGTTCCTGGAACCTTCTTTACTCTTTGGTCACAACTAAAAATAGGTAAAACAGTTTGGATTTATTCCCTCAAAAGATAGAGAATGTATACCTTCCCCTTTGATTTGCAGAACTGAGAGATCACCTCCATTATGTCTGCCCTAAGGACCTGTAGCTGCTGAGCATGTACTTGGCTCCAAGGGTGTGGGTGGCATTTGGGAGGGATATGTGTATGTGTGAGGCCATCACATCTGAAGACCATCAGCTATGGTTTGCTTCCACTGAGACAACTGGCTTCCATCACTCTGAAAGCAGTTTTAGGAAAACAGCATTGCTAGTGGCTGCCAAGGCTAACAACCCCAGGGTAGCCAGTCCTCCCCTCCTTTAAATGGGGGATGACCTGGTATGGAAGAAAGAAAGAAGTGTTGTGCTGGCTGTGCTGCTTTTGCCCAGGGACAAATCAACTCGTGGAAAAGGCCAAATACCTAAGGAAATATTCCAAATGTACTTGGTTCCCGAGTTCAGCGAAGACGGTGTACCTGTATTTTTACTTCCCACAACCTTATCCCCTCCATGCCATCAGAACCAACTATAATTGGAATCTACCAAAAATGTGAAGAAAAACTAATTACACATAAGTAGGAGAGTACAGCAAAAGCAACAGAACCTTTACATTTCACCTCCTGCTCTTTCGGGGCTGGGGCAGGAGAATTTCTTCTAGTCTCTTTTTCCCTCAAGAGTCTTCTTTCCACAGGATTATACCCTTAACATTCTCATTATCTCAGGGAGGAAATTCTACTTTTATTAAAGCAGGATGTAGACCAAGATATTGCGCCTTAGAAGGCTCTCCACTATTTTAATAGGCACTGAGCACACTGGCTAACAAACAGTTATATACATATATATACACACACACACACACACATACACACCGCTGGGGAGGCTCTTACAACAAGTCTCATGGAGTCTGAGTCTCATGGTTAATTCTGACACATTTTTCCTAAGTCAGGCCTAAATATTCTGACTCTGGAAGTTTCCCTGACCCCAAATTATACTGTCAAGGTTGGTATATTATCAGATATTTAAATAACCATTTTAAGTGATAACTTTGGTCTACCAAACATCAAAATCAAAAGTTTTCCTTACCTTTTTCACTACCATCATATTCTCCAAGATATGGGGGAATCTCTGCCTGATATTGTAAACCAATCATTATTTCCTATAGGAAAATTGAAAAGTAAAAATAACTTCTTATAAAAATAAATACTCAAACAAAGGTCTCAAACTCATTAATCAAGTTCTGCAAGTCAAAAGAAACTTTATCTTGTAACAACAAAATTATCATAAATCATTTCAGAAATGTTTTTAAAGGCCACTTTAATCCAAATGGTCTACTAGATTATCATGGTAACTCAACTTACTTTCCTCAAATCTTCAGGAGAGTTACCACTGTCTGTTTCAACATCTTCAACTTCGGATTCCTTATCGCCATCACATGTTGTATTTGCTTAAAAGAAGAAAATTAAAAAGGTTTTTATTGCTTATTTTTGTAGCACCTGGGAAAATGCCTATTATTTAATATTTTATAAAAACTTCTGGAATAAATGAGATCAGCATAAATATACTAAACCTCCTGCACTACGCTTGCAATTGACATTAGTCAAAACAAGACTCTAAAAGCTCTAATAAAGCATTTAGTATCCTTATAATTATTATGGTGTACTGTTAAATGATTTGGGAGTTAAAAGAAAACCATTGTGGTCACCTTAAAAAGAAAGTAAAGCACTGGAATTCTGATTACACTAATCCAGAAAGAGATATACTCAGCAGCTGCACATTAAGTCCATCAAAATTGTTTTTGCACACACGTAAGTGCATGTGTATTTGAACATGTTAAATGGTTCTTCTACCTTAAAAATACCTCAAAAAAAAAAATAAGTGAGATTGCATATAAGAAATTATTTCAGTCCAAAGCCTTTTTAATATTACTGATAAACATAAAGGAGTAACACCAAGAATAGGGAAAAAAAGAATTAAATGAATCATTAAAAATATTTTTTGAGCATTGATAAATTTTCAAAACCAGGAGAGCAAGGGCATTTTAAAAGAAATCCTAAAAACGTCTATAAAATTTCATGATCTAACTAAGACTAGTTACCATATCAACAGATGAGTCTTAGAAAAGAAAACAGCCTTGCAAAACTAAGTGAATGTTTCAATTTTTAAATGGTATATTAGTTCAACTCTAGCCCAATAAAAAGGCTATAATCTTGTTCAATTTAAATTACAATAGTATTTTATCTCAACTATAAAAAACATTTAGAATATTCTAACATAAAGTACTTAGCACATAACTATCAATGCTACTATTAATCAGTAATAATTGGGTTTCTTACATCGCAAAGGCCTAGGGAAGAAATCGGAAGTCTCATGGGAAGTCACAGATGGTGTCAGATCATCCGCAGAAGACTGAGTTTCCTCATCATCACCTGACAACAAGTCTTTTGCTATTTCCTCCTGGAAGAATAGGAAGGCAGTGCCAGAGTTAGAAATGATTACATCTCATCAATTAAGGAAAATATCTTTTTATAACATAATACAATTAAGAACTAGCTGAAGCCCCCTTAGTTTTAAGAGAATTGTGAAATTCTCCTAATAATTTACTTCATGTACACAAATATTTAATGACATTTAATATTTAATTATAGGTAATATTTAATATACTAGTAAATAATAGTAAGTACAACTATACACTTAAACAATTGCCTAATTTTAGGGTATGCAGAGTTTTCCTAAAGCTGTAGGCTAATTTTTACTGAATTTACAACAAAAATAATCTGACCTCTAAATGGTTAACAATACTCACTTTCTGCCAATAATAAATAGAACAGAAAAAATGCCTCCAAACTCCACTATTCCAACAATTTAAAAAGTCCAACCAATGAATACCTCTGACTAGTGACATAACTTTAAAAGCAGCATGTTTGAGTTAATTTTTATGTAAATGTATAGTCATCCTTGTGCCTAGTACATAGTAGGCGCTCAATAATACTTGAATGACTACAGTCATTAAGGTCTGTGGTACATTAATATCATATTGACTAAAAAGTGGGAACAACATAACTCACAAAAAGAGGTTCCAAGATGTGGATTCCTCTCCCTGCCTCAGATCTGAAAGGGAAGGAAAGTTTCCAGGGATCTGTTAGCAGAGGCTGTGGCTGTGAGAATGTTCCTCAGCAGGGACAAGGCCTCCCCACAACCAGCCTATGTTAGAGATGGATCACCGTGGCCTTGGCTGCTGCAGCCGCTGTCACTCCCAGAGCCAAGAAAACAGAACTTCTCTCCAACCACTCCACGGCTAAGCCAGCTTGGTTTGAAGGCTTCTGGGGGATTTATTAATCAATGCTTTCATGTGTTTACAGGATAAAAAGAAGTTAAGGCAAAATCTAAGTTTAGATACAATGTGTCTACACGGGAAAGATGAAAAAAGTATGGGAGAATATTCAGGCATGCAAAGTATCATGAAGCCACTACTACTCTTAAAATAGCGTGATCAAAGCCAATGTTTAAATCAGTCACCAAAATGATAAGAGCAATGGGTCAACAAGAAGTTTACATTTCAGAATTATAAAATGCTTTAAATGAAAGAAACTCTAATAAAAACGGTCAATGGTAATAGATTCTGAATTTTTCTTTTAAATGCTTGTACTTACTTTGTCTAGTGTCATGTCTGGTAGTTCATCTGCCAGTTCACTTGGGGAACTATTTGCACTGGAATTTGCAACGGCTGGAATTGTAGGTTCATAGCCATAGAATGCCAGTAAGTCTTCTAGAGGCATGTTTCCTTCCTATTCAAGCCAGGAGACAAACATGAACTCAGCAGGCGTCACAATACTGAACTGCGGGTAAACTGTGTCATGTCCTTAAGTTCATAAGGCACATTATCAAAACAGCAGAACAAATCAAAGCTAAGTTTCAGTTTTTCTTTTATACTTTTGTCACAAAACAGACCAAACACCTAAGAGCTGTAACTAATATATTAATAAAAGCCTAACAATTAACACTTTAGTTTTTATTTTCCAGCATTTTACTTTTAAAAAATTCCTCGAATATTTGCTTTAGTGCAGACCCTTTTTTTAGCTTTCACATTAGTCTAAAGATATACACTGAAAACATTTCTAATCAATCAATCAATAACTACATGTAATTTAGTTTGTTTCCTTGCACTTAACAGTTAACCACTTGGTTTATTCTTCATGTTAATTAGTAGATAATCTGATAGGAAAGTTTTGCTGAATACTTACTAACACCAGCAACATTTAATTATTAATGTTCAAAGCACAATTATTCTTTTATGTTCTTATGGTTGTATCTGACATTTTATTCCACATTTTTTTTTTTAAAACAACTGTCTGATGATGACTGTATTATTATCACCATCTTTCAGGTAAGAAAACCGAGGTTTAGCTCTGGGTTTCAATCGCAGTCCCCCAAGTTCTTTTACTGGATGGTGCTTTGATAAAATTCCATACTCTGATTCCAGTGTAGCCTGTGTTATGAATACCTATGCCATGTCCCATAGTGACACCCAGTCACTGTTTTCCTCCCACTAATCTGTGTGAAAATAAGTGCTATCTTTCCTTTTTAAATAGAGTCATGTGCTGTATAACAATGTTTCCATCAAAGATGGACTGAGGTAGGAACAGCAGGCTGCGCCATATAGCCTAGATGTGCAATTGGCTATACCAACTAAGTTTGCGTAAGTACACTCTATGAAGTATACACAATGACAACATTGCCTAGAGACACATTTCTCAGAATGTACCATCATTAAGCGATGCATGACTATATTTTAACTACCGAAGTGTACAGAACTATTTATAATTATCATTCAAATAAACAATTTCAAAACAGTATCCTAGGAACTAGTTAATTTGTTAAGTATTTTTAAAATGTTTGTGTCTATAAATTAAGAGATTTATTTTTAAACCTTGCTTATTGGTTTAGTTTTCCCTTTAAGCCAAATTACCTAAGATCTGAAAGGGAAGGAAAGGTTTCCAGGGATCTGGAAGCAAACAGCATAAAAATGCTGGAGTAGAGTGTGAAGAACGTGCCCACAGCTGATCACACCGTGAACCGAGAGGAGCTAGTGATAATTCCTAGAGAGCCAGCTGGCTGCCCACAGGGGATGCAGGCTACGAGGGCCCTCAAAAATCTGGCCTTCACCTTTGCAGATACGGAACTTACACATATTTCACTGTACCTGACTGAAACAGATTCATGCTAAATGAATTTAGAAGAAAGTATACAATGGAATGGTAGTTTATAAATTTGCAGGAGTAGACATATGCCTTTCTAATGACTGTAATAATCATGTCATTCCTGAATCCTTTCAGCTTGGGGTTGAAATCAATAAAAAACTGCTTCGGGAGCATGGAGTCAGCACAAATTGAGTTGGACTGTCAGGACAGACAGAAGTTCACCCATGCCATGAATTATTCTTCTCCTAAACCAAAGAATTCCTTGGAGGTGACCAGAATCAGATTTAGAGTCTCTATAGTCCTACTCCTGCTCCTTGCAGAGTCCACGCAGCCCATTCCTTTTGGCTCGTACCGGTTATAACACAAGAAGTGACTGGATTGCAGCCTTTGCCAAGCACCTGTCAGTAGTATTTCTCAAAAACCTGAACTGAGGAGATGGAAATTCTCACTTCTTATGCATTGATGGTCCACCTTCTCATCATTTATTCGGTTCTAGGTACTTTGCTGAGGGCTACTGGCTATGGATATAGAAATGATATTTATAGAAAAATCCCTGCTCCCAAGGAATTCGGTCTTAGTTGGAGAAACTGGTATGTTAACAATTGTAATACAATGTGATAGCTACAATACTAAGTTCTGGAATTGGTGCTATGAATTTGTGCGTATAGAGAAGACCTACACCCCAAGTATAGTGGTATGGGGCAGGGAGGTACAGACAGAGAGCGAAGATTGAGCTAAGTCTTGGAAGATGACAAGGTTGTTGACAAAACACAAACAGCACTGCCAATTTTGATGAGTACAAAGGAAACAAATATGAGGACCCTGGGATACACAGTAACATTGGGGGGCTGCTTTCACAGGGGAGCAGGGAAAGACAGTAAATGATCTTTGGCTGAGGCCTCAAGTCTAAGTGGCCAGTCCCATGAAGGGCATTCCAGGCAAAGGAAACACACATGAGGCCTGAAGGTGCCTTCCCACTATGCCAAGTGGCCACAGCTTGGTGAGCAGAGTGAAAAGTGGCTCAAGAAGACAATGGAAACAGAGGCAGGGACAGATCACAAAGGGCCTAGTGGCCAGGGAAGGGAACTTAGACTTTATTCCCAGGGCAGTGGGAAGCCACTGGAGAATTATAAAAAGGGAATAACAGGCAGTTATTTCTTCTTGAAGTACTGGACGGCTGCATGAAGAAAATCTGGGTTGGGATGAAGAGATACAAGAGAAGCAGGGAGATCACTTAAGGGGCCTCACTCTAGGTTAGGGTAGTGACAAAGACAAGGAGAGAAGTGAATAAAAGAGATACCTTCTGGAGCGGAATCAAATGGGTTACTGGATGCGGGAGTGAGAGGGAGGGAAGGACAACTCCTAGATTTCTATTCGAGCAATTAGATGGTAGTAACATTTCCTGAGCTATAAAAGACTAAAGGAAGAAAAGGTTTTCGAAGGAAAAAAGTTAAGAGTTCTGCAAGGGACACAGTTAAGTCTGAGAAGACTATGAAACATCCAAGGAGCAAAGTCAAGTTGGCCAGGAGCCTGGAGCTCAGAGAATCAGGCTGGGCTAAAGATATAAATCTGGCATTCATTAGCATCTAGATGATATTTAAAGCCACAGGAGCTGATGAGCTCACCCACGAAGAGGGTAGAGAGAAAAGAGAGGGGATCTATGCTTTATTATAAGAACTTTCAGATACAGGGGCAGATATATTTCAGCTATATTGCCCCCTATGGGCAATGGGGTATAACTGAAAAATCTTAAACACGATTTCCATTTTAGACATAATGGTCATGGGGAAGTAGAAGAATGAGAGCCTCAACTAAGGAAGGGAATTATTTGAGCGAAATTTAGGGAAAAGATCTGTTTGACTTACTTGACAGAGGGAAGGAAAGCAACACAGGAGTCCAAATGGACTGCCAGATTTCTGGCCTGACAAGTTCGCTAGCTATAGCACACCGTGAGACAGACACACAAGACAAATAAACTTGAGGGCAGGATGATAATGATGAGTTTAAGGTGAAAGCTGAAGTAGTGGGCTTGAGTGAGATCACCCAGAAAAGATATATAGAGTGAAAAGGCAAAAGCCAAAATCCTGAAGAACATCATCAATTAAAATGCAGGCAAAGAAAGAAAAGCCCATAAATAAGACAGAGGGAGAACCTAGAGAGTAGAATTAGAATCAGGAGAAAGCACAATTATGTAAATTAGGGCAGAACAAGTATGGAGAAACTAGGAATGGTCACTTGGGTCAAATACCAAGAAGAAATCAAGGGAGAGAAAGCCAGACAAGAATTCTTTGATATTTGGCAATTGGGAATTATCGGCGATCCCACAGCATGGTGGATGAAGCCAAGCTAAGGACCGAATGGCAGGGAAGAAAGTACACACACATCTCTGAGACGTGGCTATAGAAGGAAAATGACTAAGGGCAATACAGGGTCAAGAGACTTTCTTCCTAATGTGCAGACTGTAAGAATAGGATTCCATGTGGAAACTTAACAAAAAAGTAGAAGAATAAACTGAAGGCAGGAGAGATGGAATCTAGGAGTTAGCCTGGGATGTGGCAGACTCTTTGGGGACAGGAGGGAAAGAATACAAAAGTTAAGCTTGTTGGGGTAGGGGGAACAGGAAGTTCCCAGCAGTGACATGAAAACCCCTACTTTTCTATAAAGACACAGGCATGATCATCTGTTGAGGGCAAAGGTGACCATCTTAGTGGAAACCTCATTAGTAAATTCGAGGGATGATACTGGTGACCAATGGGCTGGTGCTTAAGCACAAATTATCTGTACTGGAACTTCTTAAGCAAAACTGGAAAAGGTGAATCCAGTCTCTGAAGCACTTCCCAAATGAGCTCTCTATTAGAGCCTATTAATAAAGCACTTAGTCCTCTGAAGCACAAAAACAATTTTTTCAAAATGGAATTGGTAAGTCTTGAAGTCTCTGAAGATCTGCGGTGGCCAGATCAGGTTAGAAGTTTGATCAGCACCTTACCCCAGGTATAAGGACTTTTCTATCTTTTTCTAGGGTATTTTGTTGAGCCTATTTAAATTTAAGGGGACACAGCTGAGTCTAGTCACACTTATAAACAAACTATTCTCTAAGTCAAAGGGTTTGTATTAGGAAGAATACAAGATTTAGGGCAGGGAACCGACTAATTGCTAACCATTACCTTGGGCAAATCACATAACTCCTCTCTGCTCCATTTCCTCATTTGTAAAAAGGAAAATACCATCATTTCCTTGATCCTATGATGCACACTCTCAGATATATGAATCAGGATGCATCCCATTACCGATGTACAAGTTTCACATAGCAGTGTTTCTCCCTGACCCCATGTATGCTGTGTAAATCAATGGCACATCTTATAATCAGTAAGGTCTCTGAGCCAAGGAAATAACACCAATTCTTGTCTAATACACCTGACAGCATTGCTGAGTGGGTCAAATGAGACTAAGTGAGGTGCAGATCAATGTTAGTAACCAATGTAACAGCTGTCTGATACCTTAAAGTGCAGTTTACAAAGTATACATATAATTTGTATAAATGCTTTAAAAAGAAAAAAAGGAAGGACCTATACTAAAGTCTAAGTGATGGAAAAAGTGATTTCTTACTTTCTCATTTATTTATGCTTTTCTGAATTTTTAGAATTTTCTCACAATGAACATCAGGGGACATATCTATATATTAATAAAAGCAGAAATAAGAACTTTAATATAAACCATATTTTACTATGTTTAATAACTAAAATCTAGCCACTTAATTTGTACTCTATGCTCACCAAAGAGCTACTATGAGAAAACTGATTTTTTTACCTTATTATTTTCCATAATATATGATGTATTGAAAATTCATATGTGCCAAAACACAGGCCATGTTTACAGTTAACAAACTACTGAGTTTATTGACTATGAGCATAAAAACATATTTATAATTTTCGAAAATAAACATTAACATCAAGCTCCTAAGACTGTTAATATGTATCAATACCTAAATCATTGTTCCAATAATAAAACATTAAGAGACTACATTATTGTAAATTATATAGAAATAATAAAAACATAACTTACAATTTCTTTTAAAAACTTTATCCTTATTCTTTGTAAGGATATTTGTGTCTCCATCTACTGTTTCTTTTATTCATTTTCATGTTTTATTAAACATCAATAAAGAATAGAGCCCACATCTACACAATTATTCTTTACTACAGATCAGAACCACAGATCAAAGGAAGTGGGCAGTCAGTCACTCTTAGAAATAACTCCTCTTGTCCACTGCTCAATGAGAGAAGGATTAGCCTTTGGAATGAAGACACAGCTCCTGGGTCTTCTGTAGAATTTATATTTTTCTGTCCCAATTTCCAAGAGTGTGATAAAATGCCAGGAAGAAAAACTGTCCAAGTACAGAAAAGTTGAAACACTTAAGGGCCTATAATTTTTCTGAATCTACAAATTCAATGATAGATATCACAAAGCAAAGATTTAATTACTAGAGTTTACTAAACAAAATGAAAATCATAGGAATAGGGACTAGGTGTTTCTGTGAATAGCTAAGTTAGTAACTCTGTTGTTGATTATTTCTCTACATCTTCCTCAAGTTCCTTTTAAAACTCACTAAACACAGATCAAAGCAGCTATTATTACAATTTCTGGAAAAACAAAGCCTACGAATCTGAAAAATAAAATTTTACTAGCACATAAAAATCTCTACCAGATTACCCACAGTCAAGCAATAACTACGTTAACACAGTAAATGAAGTTTAGTTCTTACTATTTTACTGACAAATGGCTATTCACATGGCTAAAATGCATCTGACATGTCTATCAAACATTTTCGTGTATCTTGCTATAACTAGACTGCTGTCTCCCTACCTTTAACAACAAACACATTATCCAGGAAGATGCATTGTTAAGCCACCTGGGACTTTTGCCTCATGCTCACATAACATGCCTACAGCAGTGTCCTGACTTAAAACTACAAAAAAGAAGTATTGTCTATTTTAAGAAGCCTTTCCTGAACTCCCACACCAGGCTAAACATCTTTTACTAAATATACATAACCTTTCTGCACAGCTCTCATTGCTTAGCTCTTTCATAGTCCTTAATATATATAAAAAAAAAAAACCTTTGTTCCCATTTGTCATCCCACAGTAGACTGGAAGCTCCTTGAGTTCAGGGACATTGTCAAATTGCTCATTTTCGCAATTCCAGACCTACATAGTCCTTGGCTTAGTGATAATGTTAGATGGACTATAATTCTCAGTTACTCTAGGGTACCTACTCATAAGTAGGAAGGAATTGCCTGAATAAAGCCAAGATAGAGCTCGAGACTCTCAGGCATCTTTTCTCATCAACAGGCAACATTTTATTATAACTTCTGAAAGGAGCAACAGGCAAAAGATTTTTCTTCTTCTACCACTTGAGTATTTCATAATAAGTTTTACTTTATATTCCCAAATCTGTTTGGCTTTTACAGATTTTTTTTAAGTGAGTAAGTCTAACTGCAATTGTATTAGATCAACTGGCAAATGAATGAACGCTTATAGAAAATTTCAGGTCTACTGAAACAAGCCTGGGATGTAGGCCCTGAAGACTCTGGCTTCTGTTTTCCAGTATATTAACATGAAGAAAGAAATGGAATAATAACCCACTCCTGCCTGACAAAGATCGGAAGCAATAGAGATTATATATGTAAGAATGTGCTTTTTCTTCTTCAATAAAAAGAGGTGTTAGGAACTCAGAGGATTAGTATTATTTAATATTACTTCTGAAAGCTTCTGTCATTTTGGGCTGATTAGAAATTTCCAAGTAAAGTTAATTTATAGATAAGTATAATCTTAGTTTTTCCAAATAATCCCTATGGAGGTCTCTCTGTACAGTCCTGGTATAAATGAGTGTTTAAAATACAGTTCATTTGGGGGCCTGGCACGGTGGCTCACACCTGTAATCCTAGCACTCTGGGAAGCCAAGGTGGGCGGATCGTTTGAACTCAGGAGTTCAAGACCAGCCTGAGCAAGAGCGAGACCCTGTCTCTACTAAAAAATAGAAAGAAATTAGCTGGACAACTAAAAATGTATGTATATAAAAAAATTAGCCAGGCATGGTGGCACATGCCTGTAGTCCCAGCTACTCGGGAGGCTGAGGCAGAAGGATCGCTTGAGCCCAGGAGTTTGAGGTTGCTGTGAGCTAGGCTGATGCCATGGCGATTCTGTCTCAAAAAAAAAA